>JAOTOM010003273.1:0-145533 GCA_034440615.1 Ashinkailepas kermadecensis
GACAACTCCGAAATGCTTTGAGATAGCAACGCGAAACTTGGTATAGCTTCAAATGAATACCTAGCGCATACGTGTACAAAATTTCAGGCACATCTGAGGTCAGGTCAGGTCACAGTGATGTTCTAACGATATCCATAACAACTTTCTTCGCCGAAACTGATTCAGTCAGGTAAGTTAGGCCAGGTCAGGTCAGGTTGGGTCAAGCAAAATTTAAACTAAGACCTCTGGGTAACACTGTAAAGGTATGTCTTAGACATTTTAAAGGTTTGCCTGATTTATAAGCATCGGTTGCACTTGGATAAAATAATCATCCTATAATTTGACCTTTGACCTTACTGTGACCTGACCTGACCTAGTACACACTCAAAATTTGACACATGCATGCCCTAGATATTCATCTTACCGTGTGCAAAATTTCGTGTCGCTATTGCCAAGCGTTTAGGAGATATCGTGAAAAAGTAAAGGGGGGCAAAAAAATGCCCCCCAACCGCCTGGAAGGTGGCTGAGAGGCCCACCGCCTGCCGGGTTAAACAGGAAATTGAAATTGTGTATTTAACCCGCGCCCTGCTGGGGGCGGGATGTTTGACCCCCCCCCCCTCTAAGGTTTTTCGGGGTTAACGAAAAAAACGGTGGCGCGCAGCACCGCGACATTGGTACACCTTTCCGGGAATAAATTTGAAATGATATGTGAACATTTAAAGGTCAGGTCATTTCATCTCACCGAGGTATTGCAGGTATAGTGAGGTCACCTCCAATAATGTTTGATATGTCACCAGTTCCACAATTGTATACCCATTTGCCCGAAATTGATATCGTGCCATATAGGTCGCAAAAATAGCGCTCAAACTTGACAACCAATAACTCCATGCAGTCAGTGGACAGGCAAGCTTCTGATTGGCCTCTCTTCCATCACCAGGTCTGCGGACATCTTTACGGATTCATATTACAGATGAACTGATATCATACTATGAACAGTGCGAAATACGAGTGCGCATTGCCACTGGCTTGAAAAGAACGAACATGCCACTCCCGCTCGACAGGCTTTGGGTTGGTCGCTTTGACCAGCTCATTCCGATCCATGACTGCAGCGCAATCCACAAATTCATCCACATCGACGACGGGCCACAATTGAACAAATAACTTATATCACGCAGACATGAAGTTTCCGCCTGGAAAACACGCACTTCGTCTTCATCCGACACCACCATAGTAGACACACGAAACACTCGCACACCGCGCCTCGCCACCACGCATAAGCGGTTTACTCACGGAGCCATCCGCACCTGGAACTCACTTCCACAATCAGCAAGACACTGTAACAATAGAGAAACGCACAAGCAAGCCACACAAAAAATACATGTTTATGTTCATCCGACACCACCATAGTGGGCACACGAAACACTCGCACACCGCGCCTGTATGTTGAACTGTATGTTCATAAATGTATTACAAGATACACATGAACATTTCCCAGCTAGGTAATATTAAGGTAATCATTTAGCAGGCGTCACACCTTTGGGAAATGTTCACATCTTGGGAAATTTGTCCAAAGATTAGGGGGTTTAGGGTAGGCTTTAGATTAGGTTACAGTTTAGGTTAGGTCAGTTTAGGTCAGGTTAGGTTAGGTTATGTTATGTTAGGTTTTAGCCCCACCTTGGAAAATCAAGATATGTGACATTTCCCAATGTGTGATGCCTGCTAAATGAATACCAATGCTAATGCTTAAGTGGTACAAAATACAGTATTCATTTAGCAGGCGTCACACATTAGGAAATGTCACATTTATTGACTTCCCAAGGTGGGGCTAATACCTACCTATCCCAGCCTGACCTAACCTAACCTAACCTGACTGAACCTAAACTGACTGGTATCGTACAAGTGGGCATCACACATTGGGAAATGTTCACATCTTGGGAAAATTTTACTGAAGATTAGGGGGTTTAGGGTAGGCTTTAGGTTAGGTTAGGGTTTAGGTTAGGTTAGGTCAGTTTAGGTTAGGTTAGGTCAGGTTATGTTAGGTTTTAGCCCCACCTTGGGAAATCAATCAATGTGACAGTTCCCAATGTGTGACACCTGCTCGTATGATACCAGCTGACCTAACCTAGAGCCTACCCTAAACCCATTAATCTTTGGAAAAAATTTCCCAAGATGTGCACATTTCCCAATGTGTGATGCCTGCTAAATGAATATCCAAAGGTATTCATTTAGCAGGCATCACACATTGGGAAATGTTCACATCTTGGGAAAATTTTACCGAAGATTAGGGGGTATTCATTTAGCAGGTGTCACACCATTGGGAAATGTTGACATCTTGGGAAATTTGTCCAAAGATTAGGGGGTTTAGGGTAGGCTTTAGGTTAGGTTAGGGTTTAGGTTAGGTCAGTTTAGGTTAGTTAGGTCAGGTTAGGTTAGGTTAGGTCAGGTTAGGCAGAGGCCCGGGAACGATTTTAAAGTTCGGGAGGCTGGAGACTCTGAGTCGGGATTTATCTAGGGTCAGTCGGAGAGGGCTGCAGCCCTCTCCCCCTTGGTGCCTTAAAATTCTCTAAAATTTTGGGGGATGACGCCCCCGTCCCAAAGTTGGGGGGGGGCAAGCCACCCCCTGCCCCCCCTGTTCCCAGGCCTATGAGGTTAGGTTAGGTTAGGTCAGGTTATGTTAGGTTTCAGGCCCACCTTGGGAAATTTGGAAATGTGACATTTCCCAATGTGTGACACCTGCTCGTACGATACCAACTGACCTAACCTAGAGCCTACCCTAAACCCATTAATCTTTGGTAAAAATTTCCCAAGATGTGCACATTTCCCAATGTGTGATGCCTGCTAAATGAATACCCAAAGGTATTCATTTAGCAGGCATCACACATTGGGAAATGTTCACATCTTGGGAAAATTTTACCGAGATTAGGAGGTTTAGGGTACGCTTTAGGTTAGGTTAGGGGTTAGGTTAGGTCAGTTTAGGTTAGGTTAGGTCAGGTTATGTTAGGTTTTAGCCCCACCTTGGGAAATCAATAAATGTGACATTTCCCAATGTGTGTCACCTGCTAAATGAATACCCAAAATACCCACCTTTCCCTACTAAATTCCTAGATCCTAAGGTGACATTTGGCATATCGTTATGTGGCAACTGTCCCATGATTACCCTCACTTAATAGTTAATAATATGTATTAATAAGCTTACTTGTATCCATGCACTGCTGTTGTTGCCTTGGCTTCTCCACATCCTCCACAGGTCTCTTCACCCAGCATGACCAACGCCCTTCAGGGCCAAATGCCTTGTCTTTATCCGCAAACTCAACTTCTTTGCCTGGGTGCACAGCTTTAAAGTGAACTTTAAATGATCGCTGCTGTCCCCTGTACTGACAAGACTTCCAGTACTTGCACTGTCTTTTCAGCCTTGATGGTGTTACCCTTTTCACTTTTCCCGCACCCTTCTCCATCACCAGCACTGTTCCTCAACAACTATGAATAAAAAAGGCCCTTCAAATATAATATTTACTGTCTGAAGAATTACCGACACCTCCGCGTCATAGGAAAACTTCCGCAGCGAGTCACGCCGTGACAAAATTCTGCAAACTCTTGGCAAAATTTCGCAAACTCTCTCGATTGCCAATGGGAATTTCCAACGGGCATGACAATTGTCACGAAAGTTCGCAGATCTGGTATAAAAACCTGGTATAAAAGGAAGCTCTGAAGATGTTTGAAATGTGTTGACGGATTCTATAAAACTCTTTAAACACGCGAATGTAGTCATGTCAAATCGTTTTTTTCTGGTGGTGTCAAGAGGCTACATTTCTGGCGAAATTATTTTTCACGATGCTACGCAGTTAATAAACACGTCGCCGTCGCTCTGTTCTGTCACTTTCGTAGGGAAAAATACAAAAACTGTCACGCAAACCCGGGTTTGCGAGTTCGCGGGTTTTTGCAACCCTGGTGGCGACCACCAGCGCTGTGTGATGTGGCGACCAGCAGCGCTTCGTGATGCGGCGACCACCAGCGCTGTGTGATGTGGCGACCAGCAGCGCTTCGTGATGCGGCGACCACCAGCGCTGTGTGATGTGGCGACCAGCAGCGCTCCGTGATGCAACGACCAGCAGCGCTCCGTGATGCGGCGACCAGCAGCGCTGTGTGATGCAGTTACCAGCAGCGCTGTGTGGTGCGGCGACCAGCAGCGCTCCGTGATGCGGCGACCAGCAGCGCTGTGTGATGCAGTTACCAGCAGCGCTGTGTGGTGCGGCGACCAGCAGCGCCGCCCTGACGGCGCTAATCAAAACCTCACGGTCAAATCGATCGGCACCGTCGGCGGCCCGGACGTGCCTGTATCGTCCGGACGTCACGGGGGTCGAGCGGGCGGTGGTGAGGTGCTGGTGCTGCCGACCAGCGGTGGGTGGTGAGGTGCTGATGCTGCTGACCAGCGGTGGGTGGTGAGGTGCTGGTGCTGCTGAGGAGCGGCTGGTGGTGACCTGTTGGTGCTGCTGAGGAGCGGCTGGTGGTGAGACGCTGGTGCTGCCGACCAGCGGTGGGTGCTGAGGTGCTGGTGCTCCTGACCAGCGGCGGGTGCTGAGGTGCTGGTACTGCTGAGGAGCGGCGGGTGGTGAGGTGCCGGTGCTGCCGACCGGTGGTGGGTGGTGAGGTGCTGGTGCTGCTGAGGAGCGGCGGGTTCTGACGTGTTGGCGACGCGTGTGGCTAACGTGTGGCCACAAACGGCGCCAATGTCTGCAGCGCGCCACACGTGACCATCAGTGGCTGAGGCTGGGGCTGAGGTAGTGCTGAACACGAGGCGTTGCCGGGTCGGCGCACCCCTGGCGCCGCCGCAGATGTACGAGATGTAGCGGATGCTGCGCCAGTACCGGGTGCTGCGCTGGCGGAGCGGTCCGACACACGATGACGTCACAGTGGATACTGATCGCATTCCTGTGCCTGCTTCTGAGAAAAAGGTCGGTATGTGTGACCCCAAACGGAGAGAAAAAGCTGCCAACAGGCTAACACTGAAGCTGGCTTTGAAGCAGCAGTCACTTTATTTTGATCAAAATTCGTCCAATAGGTAGTGTATCGCCGATCCACGTGTGTGTGTGTGGTTGAATTTTGCCGCCGATCCACCCTTTATTATGTCATGAAACTGGTGGACCTCTGACATGGCCTGGTGGCCATGTCAGGAGCCCGGTGTCAGTACCAGGGAGTTGGTGTCCATATTAATGGCCCGGTGTCCCTGTCAGGGATCAGAAATTGATGCCAAGAGCCGGCGTCTCTGCTAGGTGGTATTCATTTCAGGAGTGAGGTATTGATGTTAAGGACCCGGTGTGTGTTCCTAATAGGTGCCCGGTGTTCATACCAGGAGTGCGGTATTCATGCCAAGGGCACGTTGTCCCTGATAAGTGCCAGGTATTAATACCAGGGGTGCGGTATTGATGTATAGGGCACGGTGTTCCTGCTAAGTGCCCAGTGCCCATACCAGGGGTGCGGTATTGATGTATAGGGCACGGTGTTCCTGCTAAGTGCCCAGTGCCCATACCAGGGGTGCGGTATTGATGTATAGGGCACGGTGTTCCTGCTAAGTGCCCAGTGCCCATACCGGGGGTGCGGTATTGATGTATAGGGCACGGTGTTCCTGCTAAGTGCCCAGTGCCCATACCGGGGGTGCGGTATTGATGTATAGGTCACGGTGTTCCTGCTAAGTGCCCAGTGCCCATACCGGGGGTGCGGTATTTATGTCAGGGGCACGGTGTCGCTGCTAGGTGCCCAGTGTTCATACGAGGGGTGTAATATTCGCGTCAGGTGCCGGTGTCCATGCTAAAGGTCCGCTAATGTGGCAGCATGGGCCGAGGAATGTTTTGTCAGAATACCATGCAATGGTGTGTCAGGGGCTTGACAGAGTGGTATCAGCATCGCATCGCCTCTGAGTCTGACCCGACTCTGGCACGACATCGAGCTACCTGTCACGACACGACGTGACCTCTAATTCAGAGACCGTGTCTCTTGATCCGACCCTAGCACGACACCGAACTACCTGACACGACACGACGCGGCCTTCATCTCAGAGACCGTGTACTCGGACCCGACCCTAGCACGACACCGAGCTACCTGACCTGACACGACGTGACCTCCAACTCAGAGGCCATGCCGTGTCGTGTCAGGTAGTGGCATGTGTCCATTGTGGCTCTGGCAAGGGACCGTCGACTGCCACAGGGGACCGGGAAGATCGTGTGAAGGCCCGTCAGTTCTTACAGGGCATCCCAGCATTCATTTCCGCGGTCCACAGTTCGCGTTAGAGGTCGGCGAGATCACGTCAAGAGCCCTGTGTCCGCTTGAGTAGCTTATTGGTCATATTGTCGGCCCTTTGCAAACCAGCATGGCACCGTGGGCATTGCGAGGAGCCCGTCAACCGTATGATTGGTACATACAATGGCCTTGTTATGGAATCGGTAATGCTGCTTCAGGATCCCCTTTGGTCGCGTTACAGCGTCTCCGGCTGTCCCGGGGCGGCGTCCGCTGGTTCCAGAAGCCTTTCCAATCTACTCCCGGAGCCTTGCATCTGCTTTAGGTTCTCCTGCCGTCCCAAGGGCCCTCTGAAGCATTTAGGTTCTCCTGCCGTCCCAAGGGCCCTCCGAACCATTCAGGTTCTCATGTCGTCCCAAGGGCCCTCTGAAGCATTTAGGTTCTCCTGCCGTCCCAAGGGCCCTCCGAACCATTCAGGTTCTCATGTCGTCCCAAGGGCCCTCTGAACCATTCAGGTTCTCATGTCGTCCCAAGGGCCCTCCGAACCATTCAGGTTCTCATGTCGTCCCAAGGGCGCTCTGAACCATTTAGACTATCCAGCCTTCCCAGGGACCCTCTGAACCATCACAAGATCCCTATGTCAGTTTCAGGGACCCCATCACGGTCCAGGAGCGGCCATTTTGTGGGCATCAGAAGATCGCCTGACTGTCAAAAGGTCACAGGAGCTTCGTCTGCCCTAGACACCTCTTTTATCGGCCTCAAGGGCCATTTTATCACTTCAGGGCCTCCTCATCGGGCCAAGGGACACCTTCTGACCCCCATGGAACATTTCGCCAGTTTGAATGCCCTTAAATCACCGTCACAAAGTGTCAACCTCAGGATAGCTGGATAGAGCTGAGGGAAAAGCAAAGTTTTGTCCATGTGGGGATTGTTGCAATTTTCAATTTTTCTTCAATCAATGTCGCCTGGAAAACACGAAAGATAAGTTGCCTACACTAACGAACCCAACAGTCATTCAGATCACGTCTCCAAACGGTTCATTGTTTGTTCAACCATGGCGCGAATGTGTGATTGTCTCCAAGTCCAGGTACATTTTGTGATCAAAATGTTGTCTTAATTCAATCCGAACACCACCAGTTATCAAAATTCGACTAGTTTGGAAATTTCACCTTTTTGTACATATGTCAATGTTCTTATAGTCGGATGAAGGGACCAACGCAATGCTTTGACCGAATAGAGCAATTGAGCATCAGGTCACGGCGCGGTGACCACGATATCTTACTCGTTAAGATTGATTGATTTGAAAGTGTTCAGGTAAACTCGTTTATAGGACAGCGGATTGGTGTAGCAGAATACGTTTTCACCGAAAGTGTTCTGGCTCAAAAACTCTCGATGGTCCATTATCATATTTTTCATCATAATAGCCGTCCCGAAGATTACAATTTTGGTTCATTGTAATGACGAGTTCTTCATATGCCACTGCTACGAAATATTCTGGAGACGTTTCGAAGACAATCCATGCGTGCTTGCTTTCCACTTTGGACCAAACACTGGATCACCCGAAAGAAACATTTAGTA
This sequence comes from Ashinkailepas kermadecensis, assembly GCA_034440615.1. NCBI lineage: Eukaryota > Metazoa > Arthropoda > Thecostraca > Neolepadidae > Ashinkailepas > Ashinkailepas kermadecensis. The sequence goes on from JAOTOM010003273.1 coordinate 7,789, forward strand.
TACCACGGCTGGTGAGATACAGACCTAAGGTGTATACCTAAAGTATAGACCTAAGGTACAGACCATGCCATATAACCTAAGGGGTAGGTTCCGTAGTAACTTATGGGCCTCTTGCAGCCACTCATAGACCTTGACAGACAGTCAATTTGAGGGGTGCCCAGTCCTGCGATTGGCAGCCAGAGTGCATCAGTTCCGCAAACCCGCAGGTGTCGGGATGCCTCAACCATAAGTATTGGAAATATGCAAAACTTAACCTAATCTAGCCTACCATCAGGCTGACAAACAGGGTAGATCACTGGAACCCCATTATGCTGAAAACATGTCACTGAAACTATCACACCTGCGGGAAGTGCACACATGTGGTACATGAATGCACCATATGCATCTTCCTAATGGTTTCCGAAAACATTTTGTGTTGAGCACTACAAGGTAATTTCGCCCCTAAAGCATTGTCGGAGCCGCACTCCGCACAAAAAGTGTTCCTAATGTGTCAGATACAAAAGCTGTGCCATGGACGTCTGCGCCACTGTGAGCATTCCGCATTGACACCAGGTGTGGGGCCGGCTCTTGTAACCTCCCCAATGGACATTGACACCAGGCGTGGGGCCGACTCTTGTAGCCTCCCCACTGCGCATTTACACCAGGTGTGGGGCCGGCTCTTGTAACCTCCCATTGGACATTAACACCAGGCGTGGGGCCGACTCTTGTAGCCTCCCCACTGCGCATTTACACCAGGTGTGGGGCCGGCTCTTGTAACCTCCCATTGGACATTGACACCAGGTGTGAGACCGGCTCTTGTAACCTCCCATTGGACATTGACAGCAGGTGTGAGACCGGCTCTTGTAACCTCCCATTGGACATTGACAGCAGGTGTGAGACCGGCTCTTGTAACCTCCCATTGGACATTGACACCAGGTGTGAGACCGGCTCTTGTAACCTCCCATTGGACATTGACAGCAGATGTGAGACCGGCTCTTGTAACCTCCCATTGGACATTGACAGCAGGTGTGAGACCGGCTCTTGTAACCTCCCATTGGACATTGACACCAGGTGTGAGACCGGCTCTTGTAACCTCCCATTAGACATTGACAGCAGGTGTGAGACCGGCTCTTGTAACCTCCCATTGGACATTGACAGCAGGTGTGAGACCGGCTCTTGTAACCTCCCATTGGACATTGACACCAGGTGTGAGACCGGCTCTTGTAACCTCCCATTGGACATTGACAGCAGGTGTGAGACCGGCTCTTGTAACCTCCCATTGGACATTGACAGCAGGTGCGGGGCCGGCTCTGACGACCCGTGACGCTTTCCAGCGACGTCGACTGCGGCGCCAACGTGGAGAAGCTGGTCAATGTGACGCAGACCATCTACAAACTTCTAGAAGGGTACGACATTCGACTTCGCCCCAACTTTGGAGGTGAGGTGAGACTGCGGTCAGAGCGCGTGTCCGGCGGCATCTGGACATCCCGAGATATGACACGTGACCACCACTGAGGCGTGTCCGGCGGCATCTGGACATCCAGAGATATGACACGTGATCACCACTGTGCGTGTGTGCGGCATCTGGACATCCAGAGATATGACACGTGACCACCACTCAGGCGTGTCCGGTATCTGGACATCCAGAGATATGACACGTGATCACCACTGAGCGTGTGTGCGGCATCTGGACATCCAGAGATATGAGACGTGACCACCACTGAGGCGTGTCCGGTATCTGGACATCCGAGATATGACACGTGATCACCACTGAGCGTGTGTCCGGTATCTGGACATCCAGAGATATGACACGTGACCACCACTGAGCGTGTGCCGGTATCTGGACATCCGAGATATGACACGTGACCACCACTGAGCGCGTGTCCGGCATCTGGACATCCCGAGATATGACACGTGACCACCATTAACTACAGGATGTGCCCAATAAGCCCTTCTAATTTAGTAGCCGGAACCGGGATGCAAACCAACCATAGCCATTTCAAGGTCATGAATAATTGTCACACAGCACGACGCGCTGGTAAGCTTTTCCCCCCAAAAACTTGAATAGTTTGATTAACACATTGACTCAATGCCCCCTCAAAAGTATATAAAGCGATAACCTGATCTTATCCTCACATACAGTTGCGAATGATGCACCTGCATTTTCTTGAGAAAGAGGTTTCCCTCCATATTATCCACAGAGGAATTCACGCAAACAAGACGAAATTGAGCACCAAGCAAAGCTCTTCACGGACGGATGCACCAAATGAGAATTGATTCTTAATCAATAAATATCAACAGTGTACTGCGCAACAAGGCTGAAAAAGGCAAAGTACACAAACAATAAATTGAGTGCTCTATTTTAAATTTGCTCATGTTACAGCTCATTTGCCGCCTCGGCAGCTCAGTTGGTTAGTGCGCTGGTCTGCACTGGTCTCCCCTGTCCTGGCAAGACAGGTTCGAGTCACTTCACGCGCTCGCATTTAGCCCCCGGCTGGGAGGGTCAGTTGGCAACTGGCCCGATAAGGCCGAGAACGAGCTACCCGGGCGGCCGTGTCGGTGTATTGACGGCACGTTAAACTTTGGGTCAAAATTCTGCCGTTGAACCGGAATTCATGGGTCGGGTGGTGGGGCCAGGGTCCACGCAACAAGCTCTGCTTAGCAACAGGACTCTGGTCCATAAAACCGCCCCAGCAAGAATTCGGACAAAATTATGTTTAAAAAACAAACAATATATACCATTCCGCTTTAAAGAAAATCCGTTTTCATCAGCATTTCACCTCGTGTATTATATCGAGCCATTACATATGTATTTTTGGGCAATTTATGCCTTCCTACGTGTATTTACATATATGCGTGACACTATGGTGCATCAACACTTTCTGGATGCGAGCGTGTTATATCCCAATGTAAATGAAATGACCTAATAGGAGAAATGTATTCAGTAGCCTGATTCTGACGTCTGTGGCGATTTAGAGGCCTTTTTGCAAATAATTTATTTGTAGCTCCCGCTTCCACTCCAAAATTAGCGCCGTGGAGACGACAGGAGGAATTTTTATTTGTACATACGAAACAGGAGTGCAGAGGACATTTCTCTGGAACTAGATACTTTTTTTAAGAGAAATTGTGCTGGCGGCCGCTGGATGTGGCATTGCGTTGCAGGGACGCGTTGATCGCTTTGTTGGGTGATGCCGTTGCAGGGACGCGTTGGTCACTTTGGCGGGTGATGCCGTTGCAGGGACGCGTTGGTCGCTTTGGTGGGTGATGCCGTTGGACAAGCCTGTATTTATAATTTTGAATCGCATTTTGAGGATACTGGCAGAGATGAGATAGGTGAAGGGAGCTACGCGATAGCTTTAAATTATCGATCAATGCTACTATAATTAATTTCCAATGCTACGTAGTCGGCACGTACAGGTACAGGCTATCGGGGTACCAACTGCCAGGTACCACCTGATACGGGTTACCCATCTATCTTACTCCTAGGCAAGTAATGCACCTACTCATGTACCTGGTACCTGAAACTGGCCGTGTACCTGGTTGTACCTAGGTAGGTAGGCAGTGGCGGCGGATTCCGATTTCCCATGGGTGGTCAAGACACTTGACCTATGAATCGTCCCTCTCACTCCCCCGGCTACCGAACCGACACACTGGTTCAGCGTTTTTTTTTTTTGGGGGGGGGGGGACCGTTGAGTTTTCCCTTCGTCTACTGATGTGTTTTAGGGTCCCAGCACATTTGTTTTGTTACTGGCTCGGAACCTTTTGAGACCCCCAGCGCGTTTTTAGGACTTTGTTGCTTGTTGGTGAACCCAGGGCGATTTTGAGGAACCGGCGCGTTCTCGAAGGCCGCGAAGTGTTTAGTGCCCGGTGCGCCTTTTTGTTCTTTTTGGGACCATCCCGACAACTTGGGAGAACCAACCACCATGATGAAATCTTCGATACAGATGTATCATGCCAAGCACAATAACAACTCTACCTCCGATGCCGACCCAATCTCCGATAGCTTGGTCGCGCCATGCACAAGCAATTCTACCTCCGATTTCGCCATGTCCATTGTCACCGCCTCACAATATCTCCCAGTACAAAATGTGCAAATTCCAAGCGATCTCATCGACGCACCTGCACTCGTTTTCGCCAGCGATACGGTGATACGGTGAGCAGTGTCCTGCCATCAACTCGGCGCCACAATCAACTACCAGGCGTCTGTGTCCGTGTCGGCGGAACCCCAGGCTCAGGAGCGAATCCCCATCAGTCTTGGCGCAAGATTCACTCCGATATAGCACGTCTTCCACTACTTCCACCACTGGCTGCCAACACTCGACAAAAAACGTCAGCATAAAAAGCGGTTGTGCACGACGCTGCACTTTTTCAGCTGGCTCGTCTCTGGCAAGGGGTAGATTGTTTTCCAGTGTCGCAAGACACTAAGTAATGGTGGCCATCTGCTCGCAAACATCGACCCAGACAACTGGAGGTGCCCACACAAATAATCAGATAGTCTCGTGCGCTTGGCATGCGAGGCGCAATTGCCGTTGAACTGAAATAACTGTCCGCCCGGCCACCAATGACCTTCAGCAGTAGCATACTGAGAGCATTGGTGGGCCAGTAGTGGTGATTCTGCATAGCCTTATAACCATAAGGCTCTACCTCTAGGTGGTGCTTTTCCATGCATCCCCATAGGCACCAATGTTCAATTTCAAGACGCTAGGTGGCTCCCAGTCATTTGTATATGGTGTCTCTAGCATCACTTGTTAATACTACAATTCTGCACATGACTGAACACCTACTAACATATATAACTCCTCTGTTAATGGAGTCATTTTGTAAATGATATAGCTCGGGGCCGATACCGTCCGATACTTCCAGGTGCATGTCATGGTATATCTCTGGTGCATTGTTCTCTGTGTGCATTGTATTACTTTGTCTGATACTGCCAGGTGCATCCCATGGTATCTCTGTGTGTATTCTGTTACTTTGTCTGATACTTCTAGGTTCATGTTGTGGTATCTCTGTGTGTGTATTGTATTACTTTGTCGGATACTTCCAGCCTCCAGGTGCATGTCATGATATCTATGTGCTTATTGTGTTACTTTGTCTGATACTTCCAGGTGCATGGTGTGTTATCTCTGTATATTGTATTACTTTGTCTGATACTTTGTCTGGCACCGAAAAAAAAAGTGTCAGGGTACCGAAAAAATCGTGCCTTAGCCCCCAAAAGTCGCACTGGGCCCACCAAAATTAGCGTCGGTCCACCAGAATTTGCGCAGGGGCTCCAAATAAATACGGCGGGCCCAAGAAAACTCGCTCCGAGGCCCGAAAATCTGCAACAGGAACCGCCAAGATCACGTTGGGGACACAGCTAAGCACAACGCGCTCCGCAAACTCGAACCGGTCCCGCCCAAATATCGCGCCCGGTACCCACAATTCCCATCGGTAGTCCCAAAAACTTGGTCTGGGCATAAAACATTCACGTCGGGCTCCCAAAAATTGGCGTCTAGGGCCCCACATAAGCACAGTGTGATCCCAAAAATCACGTCGGTATCCCAAAAAAATCAAGCCGGAGCCCTCCAGAATATGGAGGGATTCCAAAAAATAAATGTCCGTGTCAGGAAAATGGCTCTGGAACACCGAACATATCATCAGATGCCTTCACAAATCGCGTACGGCCCCGAAAAACATACCGGAGCTCGAAACAAATCGAGGTGAGATACAAAAACATGGCGCCAGGGGCTCGAAAGATCAGGCCGGGATTCGGACTTTAAAGAAAATCCAGAAGAGATCCACAAAATCGCGTTGAGCCCAGAAAACTGGCGTTGGGTCCCGGAACCACGCGCCTGGGCGCGATAAGTCCCGCTGGGACCCAGAAAAATCGCACCGAAGCACCAAAATCGTACTGGGGCCCCACAAATGTGCGTCAGAAGCCCCAAATAAACACAGCGGAACCCTAAGAACAGAACGGGGCCCAAAATGCAACTGGCCCTCCAGAGTCACACAAAAAGCGACAGGGCCTTAAAACATGCGTTACAGCCCTAAATAAACATGCCGGGAGCTCTAAAGGAAATACACCGGAAGTTCTCAAGGCATACAGGTGCCATACGACCGCACAAGGGCTTGAAAAAGAGGCTGGGGACGCAAAAACCAACATGGACCCAAAACGAACAAAAAGGTCGGGTACTAAATAAACACATCGGGATCTTTGAAAGCGCCCCATCTAAAAAAAAAATCATCGGTGCACAAAAAAAACTAAAACGGACAGGGGTTTCGAAGATGTGCTGGGCCCCTAACAAAAATGGATTGAAGCCCTAAGACCCATCCGTAGACGAAGAAAGACGAAACGGGTCCAAAAAAGAACACCGAGGCAGGGCCTCGGTTCGGTAGCCAATCTGGGAGCATATTTAATCAAAGATATGAGGCGCAACAAAGCTCAGCGGGTATCCGAATTTTTAATCACCATAAAATGTGGGAAGAGGGGAACTAAGGATCGAACTTAGTTAATCGAATTTTCGCAGCGAACGCCCATATGAAGCATTCACGTCAAATCACGTCAAATATGGTGCAAGTCTATCATGTGGCAGCAAATAGCAAAACCTAGGAGGCCTAGCAGAAATCGTAGCATCGCACGAAGTGTGGCGAATGCGCCGAATACGCAAGATGGGTGTGCACGTGCACGAACGTTGGCGTCGTGGCGACCGGGCGAGATGAGCTGGAATGTCTGAAATTGGGAAATTTTATATTTTAAAGTGATTGCGTAGGTGTAATTTCAGCAGTGTGAGGTGGCTTATCAAGGGATACCAAAAGAAAACCTTAGGACAGGATGGGGAGTTAGGGTTGAAATCCGACGAATCAGAAACAATAGTGGTAGATTAGGCACCTCCACAGGACAATTCAGTTGGTCACTAATTGTTTTATTTCAAAAGGTCCCCTTTGACAAAGTAGTGGTCGAAATCCGAGGACTTTTTTAATTGGGTATGTCGACCCCCTCCAAATACGTTTGCCCCCTCCCCTCGACGCAAATATAGTTACGCCACTGGTCCTCCAATAATTTTCAGAAGCATACGCCCATGGGGAAAAGTCGAGATTGAGGGGGCAAATTCCCCCTCACAAGCACACAGAACAACACCGATACCCAATATAAAATGGGAGGAATGATTTTTGTACATGCATTTTCTTCCTACAAACTTGTCTCCTGTGATTACAGCCTGCATGATTAGAGCTTCCCAGCTTCAATACCTTCTCAACGACGTCATTTACAAAACTGTACAGCACAGCGAAAACCATAGGCGTGGCGGCGTGGAATTTGAAGGTTTTGCGTTACTTATGCATTGCCATTGTTACATTGTACATTGTTACATTGTTTCATTTATGCATTGTTGTTCAATGCTTGTTCTTGCCGTGAATTTATTCGCTGAGGATTTATTATTTTAGCTTGTGTGCCAGGTGCCTTGCAGCCAGCACCAAATGTTATAAAAAATTAATGAATCCCTAAGATGGCGATCAGAAAACCAACTCAATTAACTTCTCGTTGTCACCTTCGCGAAATTGTCGTCCTAGGACTGAGAAATGATCGTTTAAGCTTGCTTATGACATCAAGCTGGTGGGAATGACTGATGAGCAGTAGTGATGAATCTAACTAAATTCAGTTAGATCTGGAGATAGAAGTGGGTTGATCAATGGGAGATATGTTTAAGATATGCTCAGCACCAGCCCCGCCAGCTCGCTGCAATCTAGAGACCAGCGGGAAGATTATTCTGGTCGAGAAAGCATTAAGACATTGGTCTGTTTGGGCACTTAGGTATTTATCCACAATTTATACCCTGGTATGGCTCATTTCTCAGCGACAAAAAAAAAGATTATCGCTATTTCGTTTTGCGTAAATGATGCACCATGCCAAGAGCAAGCAATACATCAATATGAAATCATGTTTCCCATTCTGGAACCATGCTAAGAGCCTAAAAAACAATAGGAGGCCCTAACACAGTAGAGACCCCCTTTCGGGGCGCAGAAGCTCCCTTTCAACATTGCCCCCCCCTGGAAGTATTTCGTGGCGACGCCACTGCTTCCAGGTGCAGGCTATGGTATGTGCGTATGTATTATATTACTTTGTCTGATACTTCAAAGTGCATGCTATTGTAACTCTGTGTGTAGTGTATTATTTGTTGACTTGCAAAATGAAAATATATCATATCATTGGATTTCTATAGATTATTCTATCGATATTTTATGGCTTTGGAAGACTAAACGATCCGATCTGTCTATGTTCCGTTTTCGACCACAACTACATATTATTTTTTTAAAAATAAGTACCCTACATTGCCCCAAAGATCTGGAACGATGCTATTTGCACCTTACTTTACAGAATAGAAGACGTACCACAAAATAAATTAACCTTGAAAAAAACGTCACTAGCTATATATGCTACAGCATATATAGCTAAATTTAGCAGCTAATTTAGCTAAATTTAGCTAAATTCATACAGCTAAATTAATTACAAATACATCAAGAACAATAGTACATAGCTAGTATGCGGTGTTATTACCTTATTTCATTCGCTTACTGTTTCACCAGTTGTTTTCCATCGTTCGATCACTGCTGATCCCAATAACATCCAATCATAGTCCGTTCTGGAATGCCCTGCGGCGCCACTAGCTCGGCTACTTCTCCACAGGAAACATCGAGAGGACCTGTATCTTAACATGTCCTAATTTCAGAACGACCTTCATCCCTTTATCCTGGGATGAGGACACCTTTATCCTAACATGCCGTTGTGGATTCTGTGCCGCAAGGAAACAAGAGCTGGGAGTTGTGTTTCTTTAGCATGTTTTTCCAGCTCACTCTCTTCTCTCGCAGGAGCCCGACGCACTGAGGTCACGTTGGTATGGGAGGACACTCCTACCCACCTATTAATGGGTAGTGGGACAAAAAGCCGGCATTTGTGCATGACTGGTGTATTACACCTGTGTCCCTCGACCAGTCACATGTTATTGTATGTGTCGTCTGGCCCGTCAAATGCTATTACGGAAGTGTCCCCCGATCATTCATCTGTCATTAGATGTGTCCTCGGGTTCGTCATATGTTATTACCAGTGTTGTCGCACCCTGGGAAATTTCACAAGACCTCGGAAAATTGGATCCCATCTTGGTATCTTGGGATCTGGGCCCAACTGTTAGGAAATAGTGGTGATTTTGTTCAAACACGTCTTCATGTTTTTTTTTTTTTTACAGAATAGCATGTTAATCCAGCTTTCCGGGTAGACAAGTCTGTGTGTTAAGTGTCATTTTTGCTTTTCCACGCAGTGACGTCATATACGACACTTTGTCGTATATTGGTCGTATTTTGTCCATGCGCAGCTACTGATCTCATGTGAATCTACCAATGCCTTGGTTCGAACGACCTTGAGTGGAAGACGGCGAAGTAAGACGATAATGCATAGCATGTATATATATATATATATATATATATATATATATATATATATATATATATATATATATATATCATGGATTTACATAAGACAAAAAATATGTTCTTTATAATAAAGTATCATCTACCGTCATCTAAGTCATCTAGCTCAGCGAACTTTAATGTTGTTCGGAAGGTTGAGATAACATGACAAGCTAAATGAGCACGTCCCGATAGCTTAGTTGGTTAGAGCGCCGGCCTGCACTGGTCTCCCCTGTCCTGGCAAGGCAGGGTTCGTGCCCATTTCACGCGCTCACATTTAGCCCCCGGCTGGAAGGGACAGTTGGCAAGTGGCCAATAAGGCCGGGGACGAGCTACCGGGGCAGCCTTATCGGTGCATGGACGGCACGTTAGACTCTCGGCCAAAATGCTGCCGTTGGACTGGTGTTCATGGAACAAGTGGTGAGACCGGGGTTCACGTAACAAGCCCTGCTTAGCAATATGACCCTGGTCCATAAAACCACCCCAGCAAGAATTCGGACAACATTTTTAAAAAGAAAGAAAAAAGAATCATATCTCGGTTACGAATACACTACATGTGGCCAGGTTGTCGATTTTTCCTGAGCAGTGTGTCGGCGATACTGATTTCAGACACATCCTCGGGTTCGTCATGTCTTATTATGGATACATACTCGGGGTCGTCACATCTTATTACGGATGCGTCCTCGGGCTCGTCACAGCTCATTATGGATGCGTCCTCGGGCTCGTCACATCTTATTACGGATGCGTCCTCGGGTTCGTCACATCTTATTACGGATGCGTCCTGGGGTTCGTCACATCTTATTACGGATGCGTCCTCGGGTTCGTCACAGCTTATTACGGATGCGTCCTGGGGTTCGTCACATCTTATTACGGATGCGTCTTCGGGTTCGTCACATCTTATTACGGATGCGTCCTGGGGTTCGTCACATCTTATTACGGATGCGTCCTCGGGTTCGTCACATCTTATTACGGATGCGTCCTCGGGCTCGTCACATTTTATTCACGGCTGTGTTGGCACTCGGCGACGCCCATGCAATGATGGTGATGGGCACACAGCTGTTAATGCGCTGTTTCTTCTGTGTTGCAGGCGATCCGCTGTACGTTGGCATGGACTTAACGATCGCCAGCTTTGATTCGATCTCTGAAGTGAATATGGTGAGTTTTAGGGAGATTGCTCCATAGGAGCATCTCCAGACCCGTAATCGGTATCTATCTGCCCAGTTCAAAGCCTTGTAGTTCGTGGTGGAGCTCTTACAAAATGATCGTTATTGAATTCTGAATAAATCAAAACTTAGTAGTCGTAATTTTGTAATGTCGTCATGTCATGGAGTTGAGGATGGTACTATTAACCCATGTGTTAGTAATTGTTTTGTAGCCATCATGTTGTCGCTATCATTGCCTGCCAATACAAAAAGGAAATTTTGATTATTTACAAGTTATGTTCGAGGAGTGAACGAAGTCTTTGAAGATTATCTGAATTTCCAATATGACCACAATTTAACAGAAACAACCCAGCGGCACTATTTTATATGAAAAACACGTACTACAAAAACGGTCTTCGTGTTGGGTTTCAGTGCGTTTTGACCGGTGAACAGCCGGACTTGGTCCCATCAGACCGGCCGGGCCCGGGGTTCGGTCCCCACATCTGGGTAATTTGTCATCACTGTGACGACACGACCCTCACTCTCCAAGCCGGCGGTGCCCGATGGTCCCGTATCGACCCACTGCGTGCGGGGCGTCCAGAGCGTTGGGAGCGTTGGGAGCGCGCTCCAGACGACAGCGGCTAAACTCGTGCCGACCCGATCACCGCCGCCAACAATTTATGGCGAGCGCCGAAATTACGCAGCCGAGCGCACCGATCGACTGCATTTTCAAGCTGAACGCACACAAGTAAGCTATTAGATACTCCAAGTGAGGCTTATACCGCCGTGAAGCGGAAGAGGCGCCACGGAGGGGAAATGAGGGGGGGGAGCAGAGGAGGAAGTCATTTCTGGCCATCAACAGCAGGCGAACATGTCTTTTCCCCCCTCCTCCCACTGAAATTTAGGGAGGCCCCACTCAGCGGGAGTTCCATCATGTTGTGCGCAGGTCTCAGGCGGGGAGGACATTCGTATTGGCAGATGTGTAGAGGTCACGAAAAAGCCCCATCACCAAGCCGAAGGCTCCTAGCTAGGAGATCTTTTAGTCTTGGCAGGATGGCCTAAAGCTCACGATAAAACCCCAGCATCCGTCATCAGGAAGCCGCAACATGTTTCCCAAGGATCCTAGGCCATACAATCCACAAGTCATGACTGGAGACCATAGCGCTCATGAAAAGACACATACGCCCAACAAGGGCACGATGATATTTCCCCTCCAGTTAAGATGCTATTCGAATCCCTGGTACCCTTAGCGGACGAATATTTGTATTTCTAAGTTCATTTATACCGGCTGAAGCATTGACAGCGGCGATATTTCTTGGTCCTGCACCAGTTCCTCATTAAATGTCAAGGCGCACTCGTGTGGTTTCCCCTGTTCCTTGGGAGCCGACGTGTAAACATGCGCTGAAAATAATGTAAGCTGCCTTGCACAAATGCACTAGCACAATATGTTTACTCCCACACTCTTCATGAAACAAAAACGTCACGACTCATCAGCCAACTAGCGACCGTTGTCAGGTAGCACACAGGATTTTTCGCAAGGTGGACACTTGTTTTTCGGAGGATCCCATCGCGGTCTGGGGCCCTTGCCATTATTGGGGCCCTCGATCCTTTGGAAAACAATGTTGAGCTGGTGGAAGGATGGGTTGATACTTTCAGTTCGGAAAACTATGCCTGAATTAATTAATTGTCCATTATGTACTTGTTTGAGATACATATTTATGGGTTTATATGGTAGGATAAAGACAATATAAAGAGCAAACTGTGTCGGCATCCTGAACATCAAAGAGATCGGGAGAGGCGGCTGAAGGATCACCGGAACACTCTCTCCAAGGCCCAGCCAGAGAAGTCTGTGGTCGCCGAACCGGCTGTAGATGCTCACCATGATATCCGCTGGAGCGAAGTGGAGATTTTGGAACAGAAACCCAGCTTAGAAGAAGGAAGCTGCCGAAATTATATCATCTTAGAAAGTCGCGACCAGATCTGAATCAGGATGGGCATTTTGAATGGTTTGTCATCTAGAGAGTAGCTGATATTAACTGGCGGCAATCTTAAGAGGAAATGAGAACTAGGGAAAATATAATTGTGATTCCTTTGCAGCATCCTGACCATTTTTATTCCCTTTCGAAATTTGGAGTTTCCCACTGTTCGTGTACGGAATGTGAGTTTTGCAGCTTTATTAATCGCCTTCTATTCATATATACCATCTGACGACGGAGCCGTTGCGAGCTTCGGAAGATGATGAAAGTGCTATATAAAGGGTCATCTCAGACATATTGTATCAACATTATGTAGTTATTGTTTCCCATCAATTTCCGCCCAGAACAGTAGCAATCGCTTTGCCGTTGGACTTTATGTATTGATAATGTTGTGTTGCCAAGGAAACGAATATATAATTATCAATTCCAATGTAAATCATAAACTTCACATGTTCTATTGTAGGAAGAAAAACACGAAAACCAATGAAGAACAAAAGCACAACTGTCTAAAACCTTCCAGTGTAGAACACGACAGCCATGGATTTACTGTGGCGAAAATTAAAACAATGCATCAAGGGATGGCAACAGGGCCTCCTCTAACATGTTAACTGGGTGGGATTCATCCCACCTCGTGCCGTGAAATCCCATCTAGTGGAGCGAATAATCCCACCTAGTCAAGGGGAGTTTCAATGGAAGATACAACCAATTTTTGGTATCGTAGTTCTGGTAGCGGAAGCGATGTTTTTCCTTGGAACGGTGCATTATCTTCAATAATAATTGGTGGCAAGCCGGCAGCACTTATACTGAGGTCAAAGCAACGAGCAAGGCTAAAATGGGAAATATTTCTGTGAAAAATGCATGCTAGAAAGGCAGCAATTGGGTCTATTAATGGTGGTATCACAAAACATGACCTTCTAGACGTGTAAGCGCAGCACAGAGGAGCAGGGCCACGGGAGCAAGGCCGTATAACACGAGTGACGAGAGCAAAGTATTATTTTGCGGTCTTTTCTTCCATATTGCTAAAATGAAGAGACCGATGAAGCTGTGTGAAAAGACACGGTATCTAGCATGGTGGAATGTTGATCGGCTTTTCCTCCCCTAGGCGACACCAGGTGCACAAAACTGAAAGTGGTCTGGATTCAGAGGCGATGATTTCTGAAAATTATTTGGGTAGGGTGGGCACAATGCATGGAGACCATGGGCAGGCCGAAATGGATTAGGTGAGAATACCTCATATGGTCCCATGTTCAAAGTTGGAATTATTAGGGGGCAAAACCAACGCTGAGGGGGCACTTCCCATTAAAAATATATATACAAAATAACACCCATGCTTGGAGCAATGGCTGGGAGCCAGTTGCACTGGTGGATCCAGGGGGCATCTTGGCCATGCCCCCCAAACTGCCTGTTTGGCGAGGAGAGCGTGGCACAGTTCGCCAGTGAAGTCTGCGACCAGTGGCCTGCCATCGAGCTCTAAGCTCGACATCTAAGCGACAGCATGAACAGGCAAGTGGGAAGCTGGTGTCGATGCAGAGCACGGCTCCAGGCGTGCTGAAGCGGCTGCTGTCAGCCTTCATATGCGTCACACCGCACAGTATGGCCACAGAGCGAGCAGCGTCACACTGCAACAGCAGCGTCACACTACAACAGCATCAAGTCAGCGCACCGCATGAGTACAGCTAACGACACGGTGAACGGCAGACTGACTATTGGCGTCAGCAGTGCGGACACTGCGTCGTTTGATCCCCGCCAAGAAGTGGACAAGCATCCAGCCAAGAAGGCGAGGCGCAGTCGGTTCCCGGACCCGCAAACATGCAAGAAGAGAGGGTTCGTCTAGAAGTTCTACCGTTCAGAGGCAACGCTGTGGGTGCCGTGTTCTCACCGGGGCGCGCGTGCACCGGGGAGCCATCGCACACGCCGACACTGCCGCGCGTCCTGGACGTGCCGCCGGTGCGCGGCTGGATCGCTGAGTAGATCCGCTGGTGTGAGGCCGCGGCGCACCTGCTGGGCATGAGTACCGGGTACGGTGGCGCGGGTTGGGAGCTATCGCATTTTTAAAGTACATTTTTGAACACTGTTTGAACTGAAAGATAAAATGTCAAAACGTGACATTCTTTGTATTAAAACTCAAGCAGAATGCAAAACAAGGCATATAATTTTCCCTTCAAGTGCAATGTTGGGGCACTTCAGTGGTACGATATTTTTCATACGAGTGCAGCAGATGCCAAATTACAAATTTTAAGGCCTTCTTTGAATTACGTTTCAACGGTTCTCTCCAGCACAACTGACCAATCAGAGGCAAGCTTTCACTCCTGACGTCACCTATCTATCAATGGTCGCATACCATTGATCGGTGAGTTCGACCAGTCCGCGCGAAGCCAGTGTGCTCCAGGTTGACGAAACTCCTGGTTGTGACTGGGGCAGCATGCTGTAAGGTTCATGTTTTTGGCGGGGAAGACGGTTGCATTAGGGTGGGCCTATATGCATGAGACGAAATGAAGTCATTGGGTTGTGATATATGTTATATAATGCAGTGTGATAATTAAAAACAACATCAGCAACTGCCATTTGGGTCTTGTTCAGGGGTTCCACAAAGCCTCTGAATCAAGGGGATTTTGGGGAAGGTTGCCATGATATCGAAATATCGGTCTTGGCGTTAATGTGATGTTCCATCATCACTTCCAATAGGCTCTGGTTCTCATGAATGCCCGCAACATCCTCAGTTACCCTTGGAGTCCCATGAAATGACATTATCGCCTCGTGAGATAGATTCATACGTTTGGGGGATATTGGCTGATCCCTATATGAATACCCGGACCCCCATGCTTGGCCCATCCTCGGACGGAGGCCGGGTGGACGGAGTGAGACGCTACTTCACCTGGTCACGTCCAGACCATAGACGAGTCTCGTCTCTGCTCTCTTTAAATGGATTGTAGGTCAGTTGAGAACAGGTGGTGTGGACTGGTGTGACATGTGCGTGTTGAGATGACGATAGCTCCGCCCACGCTGCTGTGGGTCTGGCTGTCGGTGCCGGGAGTCTCCTGCTCACGCTGCCGTGGGTCCGGCTGTCGGTGCTGATAATCTCTACCCGCGCTGCTCTGGGTCTGGCTGTCAGTGCCGGGAGTCTCCTGCTCACGCTGCCGTGGGTCTGGCTGCCGGTGCCGGGAGTCTCCTGCTCACGCTGCCGTGGGTCCGGCTGCCGGTGCCGGGAGTCTCCTGCTCCCGCTGCCGTGGGTCTGGCTGCCGGTGCCGGGAGTCTCCTGCTCACGCTGCCGTGGGTCTGGCTGCTGGTGCCGGGAGTCTCCTGCTCACGCTGCCGTGGGTCCGGCTGTCGGTGCCCGGAGTCTCCCTGTCCACTCTTCTGTGGGTCTGGCTGCCGGTGCCGGGAGCCGCGGTGTCTCTAGCCCCGCTGGCGCCGATGGCAGTGTCAGTGTCCGTGTCAGCGCCGGTGACCTGTATCGGCCGTTCCAGGATTACACAATCACGATGTACCTGAACCAGTACTGGAAGGACGAGCGGCTGGCCTTCAGCAACGGCGACGACATTCTCACCCTGTCTGGTGACTTCGCCGAGAAAATCTGGGTTCCGGACACTTACTTCGACAATGATAAAAACAGGTTTGTAGTGCAGTGATTGTGCACGCTTTTCGTTTATCCTTCCTCTTAGGTTCATCGAGCTTGATGGGAGGCTCGATTTGAAGAGTACCATTCACGAACGTTTACTTTATGTTCTTCACGTGTCTGCTTGTTAACCACGCCCTGCTCTAGAATAGCTCTAGAACGGACGAGTCTGGGAGCGAAGGGAACGACCGCCAGCACCCCACTTAGCACCCGAAAAACTCCTCCAGCGTGAATGGGACCCCCTCCGGGAAGGTGGAATGCACCCCGACTCCCCCCCTCCCCACACACACAATAGCGTTTTTTTCAGTTTCAGCTCTCCGAGTAGAAAAGACGGCAATCTGCCAAGCTCAAGTTCACGTCATCCCCACGCTCAATACATTTTGTCGTCAGAGGCACCCCTCGGGGTGGAAATTCCCCTTCAAAATGTCATCCCATCTCCACCCCCTTAGCGAAATCCTAAATCTATAAGTGCTCCGTAAGGGTTGACAAGCAGATCAAAAGCTTGCAATAAGTAGATCTTTATTCACATACAAAGGCATGCAAGAACACAGAAACAGTAAAAACAGCAAAACTGATATCTTGGAATATTATAAAGGCGAGCGATTACAAGCGAAGGCTTCAAGCACGGGACAAGTCCAAATGAACTATAAGCAGCCAGTATATCAGTTCTTATTTGATTAAAAAAAACTAAGTGCATAGAAACCATAGTGCCAATTACAAATTAACTTTTCACCTTCACTTTTCATTCAGCGCGGTCACCCACATGTCGAAGTCTAACGGCATATCAAGGACATTGACAAAAGTGCTCAAGTAAGCGTCCCCAAACATTCCTCTGGCTTCGTTCGAAGTCATGCTAGGCAGGGGTCGGTCCAGGAACTATTATGGGGGAGCTCGTCTGGAGGGACGCCATTTCCTCGGGGGATAGGGCGCCTTCGGTTGAAAATCCGTCGGACGGGGCACTCTCGAGCTTACCAAGCCTTTTCCTTTTAAAGGTACACCTATTCCTCCCATGTGCGCATTTGACTTGATAAAAAAAATCTGTTCAGCAGGGGGAGGGAGAAGTACACTCGAGTCTTCACGGAGAGGTGCCTTTTGCCGGCCAGAGGGGCGTCCCCTTCCGTGGCATCCATTGTGGTGGGGTGGGAGGTGGGGCGCATGCCTCCAGTACCCCTCCCCGTATCTGCTTCTGATACTGTGAATTATATTTGTAGGGAGAATATCCAACCTTGTCACGATGTATCTAACCAGGAAATCGGAGAACATCTGTGCTTGTTTGGTGGTCAGGGCTCCACTTGGCTGCGAAGTAGCCAAGTGGAATGTCGGGGTGCATTCCACCTCCGGGAAGGTGGAATGCACCCCGACTCCCCCCCTCCCCACACACACAATAGCGTTTTTTTCAGTTTCAGCTCTCCGAGTAGAAAAGACGGCAATCTGCCAAGCTCAAGTTCACGTCATCCCCACGCTCAATACATTTTGTCGTCAGAGGCACCCCTCGGGGTGGAAATTCCCCCTTCAAAATGTCATCCCATCTCCACCCCCTTAGCGAAATCCTAAATCTATAAGTGCTCCGTAAGGGTTGACAAGCAGATCAAAAGCTTGCAATAAGTAGATCTTTATTCACATACAAAGGCATGCAAGAACACAGAAACAGTAAAAACAGCAAAACTGATATCTTGGAATATTATAAAGGCGAGCGATTACAAGCGAAGGCTTCAAGCACGGGACAAGTCCAAATGAACTATAAGCAGCCAGTATATCAGTTCTTATTTGATTAAAAAAAACTAAGTGCATAGAAACCATAGTGCCAATTACAAATTAACTTTTCACCTTCACTTTTCATTCAGCGCGGTCACCCACATGTCGAAGTCTAACGGCATATCAAGGACATTGACAAAAGTGCTCAAGTAAGCGTCCCCAAACATTCCTCTGGCTTCGTTCGAAGTCATGCTAGGCAGGGGTCGGTCCAGGAACTATTATGGGGGAGCTCGTCTGGAGGGACGCCATTTCCTCGGGGGATAGGGCGCCTTCGGTTGAAAATCCGTCGGACGGGGCACTCTCGAGCTTACCAAGCCTTTTCCTTTTAAAGGTACACCTATTCCTCCCATGTGCGCATTTGACTTGATAAAAAAAATCTGTTCAGCAGGGGGAGGGAGAAGTACACTCGAGTCTTCACGGAGAGGTGCCTTTTGCCGGCCAGAGGGGCGTCCCCTTCCGTGGCATCCATTGTGGTGGGGTGGGAGGTGGGGCGCATGCCTCCAGTACCCCTCCCCGTATCTGCTTCTGATACTGTGAATTATATTTGTAGGGAGAATATCCAACCTTGTCACGATGTATCTAACCAGGAAATCGGAGAACATCTGTGCTTGTTTGGTGGTCAGGGCTCCACTTGGCTGCGAAGTAGCTTGGGTAGCCAAGAGTGCACCCCCCCCCCCAATCCCCTACCCCTGAGGTTTCGAACACTAGCCGGCAGATTTACTTGCGGAAGACAGCAATCGTCCTTATGATTGTGATCTGATTGTGTTATGATGTGATGTATTGTCCTCGAAAAGAAAATATTACAGTTATAGCAGGGACGGATACAAGAGTAAAGGGAAGGATGCATTTTGTACGCCCGACTGTTTCTATATTTCACAGCGGTTGTGGCATACTCTGTGCTGTCCTAAGGAGATACAAAATAATAGGTGCAGAGGTTCGTGATGGAAAAATAGCACAAGTAATCAATGGCGGAATCAGCCAATCGAAAAGGGAGACCAAGACGCTTTAGATATGGGCTACCAAATATTCATAACATCAACGTTCAGTGATGAATACGTGATCGCCTGATTTGGATCCTGTCGGAAAGACAAATTTTCATTAAAATTGTCTTGGGAAGCGAAGTCATGAACACCAGGATATGGGTTATCATTACATTTCGATATAAATGCGAACCAAGCTAGATGTAAAAAGTGAACAACTGAGGTAAAACATCCCCCCTCGATGTTTTACATCGATGTTTTACAAACATCCCCCTCGTAAAACATCCCTTGTCATTTTGATGCAATCCAGCTGTCACATTTCGTTTGGGCAAGAACGCATGCGGAATAATCTGATTCATTATTTGGTCTTAAGAATGCGAGGGTGCCTCCCAGTCCCAAGGTCGTCCCCGCGTTACCGTTCCTCTCACTCCTCAGATCTTCCCATTACCGTGCCTTCCACTCCCAAGATCTTCCCATTACCGTGCTTCTGACTCCCAAAATCTTCCTCCCGTTACCGTGCCTCCTACTCCCAAGATTTTCTTCCCATTACCGTGCCTCTCACTCTCAAAATGTTCGTCCCATTGCCATGCTACTGACTCCCAAGATCTTCCTCCCGTTACGATGCCTCTCACTTCCAAGATCTTCCTCCCATCACGGTTCCTCTCACTTACAAGATCTTCATCCCATTACTGTTCCTCCCACTCCAAATATCGTCCTCTAGTTACCGTGCCTCCTACTCTCAAGATCTGTCTTCCACTGCCGCAGCAAAGTGATTGGCTGTTTGGACCTCGGCCCTCAGCGGTCGCATGCTCTCTCTTCTCTCCGCGTGAGTTCTGTTTCCGCCGCGCCGTCCCTCGCTGGTCCTGCATATCCACTGTACCACACACACATACTCATTGGCCCGCCACCCAGTGTCTGACCGGCTGCACGTGAACGGCAGTTTTCTACACGATGTGACCGAGAAGAACAAGATGGTGCGTCTTCACGGCGACGGCACCATTGCCTACGGCATGCGATTCACCACTACGCTGGCCTGTATGATGGACCTCAGATACTACCCGCTGGACAGTCAGAACTGCACCGTCGAGATTGAGAGCTGTGAGTGACAATTGAGAGCCGTGACTGACAATTGAGGCTGTGAGTGACGATTGCGAGCCGTGACTGACAATTGAGGCTGTGAGTGACGATTGAGAGTTGTAAGTGACAATTGAGGCTGTGATTGACGATTGAGAGCTGTGAGTAGTTGATATTCGTGGTGGTCCGTGAAAATGAAGTGAGCCACGTTTTTGGTAGGCTGCCACCAATAATTGCGTTGCCAGAAGTGGCCCCAGGAGTGGATATCCCAGTAGCGTGCGAGCGTTGTCAGCTACGTTCGCCTCAAGAATGAAGGTTGTCGTCCCCAGTAGCGTTGTCAGCTACGTTCGCCTCAAGAATGAAGGTTGTCGTCCCCAGTAGCGTTGTCAGCTACGTTCGCCTCGACACCACTTGGACCTACGATCGGGATGTTTTTTTGGCCGTTTTATTGTCTTGAAATTTCACATATGTGCGCCAATTCACCATTGGAACGAGCGCACACAATTGTCGCTATTTTCGGTATACTTGTTTGGCATTGCTCGCGAGGGATTTGACACCCCGCAGGCACCTGGTATGCTTCATTTGCATCGGTTGTGGATGTGTCGCATACGTGGTTTGCACCTGCTGGAACCGATGAAGCACATGTCCGAAAATGTTGTGAATTGGCGTACCGCCCGAGTGAATCCCTGGACATTTTTCTGATCAGATTTCGATCGGCAGTTCAAGCAGCATTTCCAGACCAGATGGTGCAAGGATGATTGTTCCATTATTCCTGACCGCTCTGCCACCTGCCTACCGTACCGAAGTGGCCGGTATCGTGGATATCGAGGACGCCTTTTGAAACCCCGAGGAGTCACATGCCCCGGAGCGACCAGCACTATTCACTTACGGATTTCACGCTGCTGTGAAACTCGCTGCCCACTCCGCTCTGCTGATTCGCCCAATTCGCTGCTGATCAACAGTCTTCAATGTTTAATTTTCGAGTGGAGTGACACCTGTCGCTTCTTTTCCCCTTTTTTGTCGTTGCACTTTTGTTCTTTGCATTTCTGTACATTTAGCTACGTACGGTTCTTCTCTCCCCCACGATGTGGAAGATGCGGAAAAAGCATACTGACACCAGCTTGCCACCGGATTCCGACTCTGATTTTCTACCGTTGACCACTCCTGATGACATTTGCTCGACTCCGGACTTCATCCCTGATGCTCCCTCTCTTGATACCACCGCTGATGAATTCCTTTAGATGACGCCATGGAAGACCTCTGTGCCTCGCCGATACCTGCTCGTCCAAAGACCACGCACCAGGGTACCTTATTCGACCAGACCATCACTCGCTATGCAGCTGATCCAAGCTCGAACCAGACCACGCCCTCCCGAGCCTCCCAACCTGAACCCATCCGGTCTACTGACACTCGCACTCCCATGAGCACAGAACGCCACCTCCATGGTGCTGGTTCTTACGTGGTCGTGAAGCCTGTCGAGGAAGACGTCTCCTTCCGTCGTCTCAATGTCTTCTGGCCAACCAAACAACTCCTCGCCATCTGCTCCTGAGTCAATTCCGATATTGAAGCCCCTGCCAACGGAACCACCGTCATCAAAACCCAAACCCGAGCCCAGACGAAAGTCCTCCCCGCAACACCACATTTCGCGGCAAATCCGTATTCATTACACTCCACTTCCGCATCATCATCAAGGGCACCAAATTCGCGCATGAGCTCCGCTTCGTGTGTGAAGCCGATATTCACGCGGAGGTCGGGCCGGAAGGGTGACCCACGTCCGCCATAGCACTTCATTTGAAGATGACCAGAAGCGTGACACCAGTCTCCTCGTCCTTACCTTCAACTCTACCTCCCTTTCCAAGGCTCTCGTCGCCGGCTACCTCCGCTACCAAATCCTTGTCTTCATTTCCAAATCTTCTCCGCTGTTTCAACTGTCATCGTTTCGGTCATGGCAGTAAAACATGCCGCCAGCCACCCCGATGCTCCAATTGCGGTGAAGCGCCCCCTTCCCGACTCCACCTGCTCCAAATCAGCCAAATGCCTTAACTGCAAATCTGCCGGCCACCTCACCACACCACCGGTTCGGTCCACCACAGGCCTGTCCGGTCTGTGCGAAAGGAGGAGGTTTGTGCCGTCAAGGTCACGACCGCGTCCGTGCCCAACCAACGCGCCCACCTAATCTTCAGGCGCGCTTCGTCTGCATCGAAAGGTGCAGGCAAACATTGACATGAATTTTCTGAAATGTCCACTTACCCCGTAGATTATTATCAACATGGGCAGAAATGAAAAACATTCGGTTAGTAGCCTCGCTCCTATTCTCATCACACCCAGGAAATTTGCCTTTTTGTCCAGCGATCCGTATAATTTCGATATTTCCAACTTTTCATTGCACCGCAACGACGAGGTTCGAGAACCGCCCCGCAATAGTGGTACAGCATTTTACATTAACAATGGCTATACACACACACACACACAAATTACACTAAATTCATCTGTACAGGCATTTACTTCATGATTACATGGTAGGAATATAGATGTATGCTCAAGTGATTCTCCACCACAATCGAATAACACAAACTTTTTCTTACTCAATTTGCAATCTCATAGCACCTTTTAAAAAACCTTTCATTTTACCAGGATATTTTAATGCTCACAGTCGAGCTTGGTATCGAACACGTACACACGCAGACGCTTCCGGGCGTATTATTGAAAACATTTTCGACCGACACAAATTAATACTACCTGACACTGGAGGACCTACATATTTCACCTCGGACACAGCATATAAACTGAAATTGAATTATAAATCTGTCCTCGAGCTCTGGCAAACGTTCTTGGTTGGACGATAGACACCGATATTCATGATAGTAACCACAGTCCCATTAAGCTCATATCCACTTTTTCAAGAGCGGCCGATACCACGCCAAATGTTATCCCTCGCTGGAAAAAAAAATCCCAACATAGATTAGACAAAATTTCAGGAACTTCGTGTATGCAATACAGCCAATACACCTCTACTGTCTAAAACATTAACTTGGTTACCCACTTTTAGAAGCCGCATCTGTGGCAAGTCCACTGACAAACCCTTTCACAAAAAGAGCACCAGTACCTTGGTGGGTCACGAAGTAGCACAGGCAATTGTGGCAAGAAAAAAAGCACTTAGAAAATACTTGCGCCATCTAGATCCGCAAAATTGTATCAAACGAAACCACGAACGTGCTAGAACACGCCGCATCATACGTGATGCCAGGTGCCGTTCATGGGCAGCATATTTAAAACAACCCACTTTCAGAACAGCATGAAGCGAAATATGTGGATTAATCCGTCGTTTATCCGGACGCTCACAATTTAAATAACTCATTCCTCAACCTAAAAAGTACACCATTATAGCACAACAAGCGACAGTAAACACCATGGCTGATAGCATGGCCCACAACAGCTCCAATGCCAACTATAAACTTGGTTTTATAGAAAATGCACAAATCAATCTTCAGATCAATTTCGCACTATTTAATTCCGACAATAGTGAAGCATTGAGCATTGAAGCATTGAGCATTGAAGCATTGAGCATTGAATGCTCATTTTCAAATTTCTGGGCTGGAAAATGCCATTTCCTTCTCCGGTAACATTTTCGTATGGCCTGACAAGTTACCTTATTATTTTTTCAGACATTTACCTAACCATACCGGATATTGCATCTCACAAATATTTTATTAATTATGGTCAAACCACGTCTTTCCAGACGCTTTGAGACAAGCCATCATAATCCTCATTCCAAAACCCGGAAAAAAACATGGTGATCCCAACAATTTTCGGCCCATTGCCTTGACCAGTTCCCTGGAAAACTGTTGGAACGAATGATTATTGAAAGATTGAACTGGCACCTGGACACAAATTCTTATTATCTCCAATCCAATGTGGTTTTCGCCGAGAACGCAGCACTGTCGATCATCGTATTCGGCTAGAGGCAGATATACAACTTGGTTATAGGAAACACAAAGACCCCATTGCAGCATTTGGAGACATTAGCAAAGCTGATGTATGGTTTACAAGCCTGCATGAAGTTGTAAAATTAATCAACTTTGCATGAAAGCTCATTTAGCTAACTATTTAATAGGTTTCTTATCTGGTACTCGCTCTTTCAAATTCAGTTGCCGGTCAGCCATCTTCGATCCACATCTTACGCAGAACGGGTTGCCACAGGGTATCTGCATATCGCCAGTTGTAATTAATATAACCATTATTGACCTTTATATATTCTCTTTTTGCGAACGACAGTGCAATCTGGTGCTCAGAAAAAAGAACATCGTATAATTCGAATGCAAAACGCACTTGTCCGTGTATATCAATGGTCCATGCAGTACGGTTTGCATTTTTGGGCCCCAAAATCTGCAATATTTTTGTTTGTTTGTTGACAAATCGACTCCCATGCCCAAACCCAGAAAGACCACTTCACCTCTGGAACAATGACATACCTTTCATACAACCATTTAAGTTTCCTGTAATTTCTTCAGAATGTATCGCTTGTTTCGATAAACTTATTCCTGATGAGCGATACATTGCGCCTGTTATGCGTGCTTGCAACGGGACCCTCCTGACGTGCTGGCATTGCTAGTGTGCTGGATACCGCAGGGGGAGTGATGAATAATTGCATTATTTTGGGATAATTGAACACTTCTAGTTGCTTAGGAACTCCTTGGATAAACATGGATCCCGTTAAAGTGGACAGTGACGGATCAAGCCATCCAGGAACAGCCGAAGGTTTGAGGAAACCTTATTTCGCCCAGTGAGGGATCTGACCAATCATTTTTGCTCATGAGTGGAAAGGGCATCTGGTCAGATCAACCCAGCTTTGGTAGAGAGTTGGTGCTGTCGCTGGTTCGTGCAGCTCATAGGCCCACACGGTCTGCTGCTCTCATCCTTCATCCCAAATGTTAATATTGGATAATGACGTTACTAACAGCGATTGTTAGCTATGTATGTGACGTGACGCTAATGAGGCGATTCGTATGTAAGAGCGATTGCTTTATGTGACGTGACGATGAGTGGATTAATTGTGAGTGTATAATTATTTGAACGAACAAACCTAGGAAAGGGCCGTTTGTCCAACGCTGCTGCGTACCCTCTGTCCCAGCCTTTCCACGCTTCTATGTGCTTATGAAAGGCCATGCACGTGAAGCAACTGTAGAACCCGAAGCACAATTTAATATGGATCTCACTACAGGATATAACGAAGGCTTCGGGTTGTGTGATTTTATTGTGCTCATCTTGAAGTAAGTTTACTCCTGTGAAGGGGGGAAAGTAAAACCCCCCCTGGGGGGGGAAAAAAAACCCCCCCAAAAATTTTCAATAAGAGATTGTGTGTGCGTTCTCAGACGGCTACACAGTGAAGGACGTGGTGATGTACTGGAAGGAAACGCCCGTGGTGGGCGTGGAGGAAGCTCGTCTGCCACAGTTCACCATTATCGACTATGAGACCAACGACAGGAAACAGAAGCTGGCCACCGGCGTCTACCAGCGTCTGTCGCTCTCGTTTTTGCTGCAACGCAACATCGGCTACTTCGTCTTCCAGACCTACCTTCCATCCATCTTGATCGTCATGTTGTCCTGGGTGTCGTTCTGGATCAACCACGAGGCGACCAGCGCCCGCGTGGCTCTAGGTGAGGCACAACCCGCACACCTGTGCTCCAGTTCACGCGTGTGTGGTGGATAGAATAGGTGGTGGATAGGATAGGTGAGGTGAAGGGGTTGTTAGGTGTAAGGATAGGTGAGGTGAAGGTGTTTGTTGACTGTAAGGATAGGTGAGGTGAGGGTGTTTGTGGATGTAATGTTAGGTGAGGTGAAGGTGTTTGTTGGGCGTAATATTAGGTGAAGGAGAGTGTTTGTTGGCTGTAATATTAGGTGAGGGAGCGTATTTGTTGGCTGTAAGGTTAGGTGAGATGAGCGTGTTTGTTGGCTGCAAGGTTAGGTGAGGTGAAGATGTTTGTTGGCTATAAGGTTAGGTGAGGTGAGGATGTTTGTTGGCTGTAAGGTTAGGTGAGGTGAAGATGTTTGTTGGCTGAAAGGTTGGGTGAGGGAACGTGTTTGTTGGCTGGAAGTTCAGGTGAGGGAGAGTGTTTCTTGGCTGTACGGTTAGGTGAGGTGAGCGCGATTGTTGGCTGTAAGGTTAGCTGATGTGAGGATGTTTGTTGGCTGTAAGATTAGGTGCGGTGAGCGTGTTTGTTGGCTGTAACCGTGCGGCTGTCTGTGTCGCCAGGCATCACGACGGTGCTCACCATATGCTCACCATGTGCTAACCGATCCGTGTTGCCAGGCTTTACCATGGTACTCACCACGTGCTCACCATGTACTCACCGGTCCGTGTCGCCAGGCATCACCACGGTGCTCACCATATGCTCACCACATGCCCACCACAAGCTCACCATGTGCTGACCATGTACTCACCGGTCCGTGTCGCCAGGCATCACCACGGTGCTCACCATGACCACCATCAGCACGGGCGTGCGCTCCTCGCTGCCGCGCATCTCGTACGTCAAAGCCATCGACATCTACCTGGTCATGTGCTTCGTGTTCGTGTTCGCCGCCCTCCTCGAGTACGCCGCCGTCAACTACACCTACTGGGGCGCGCGCGCCAAGAAGAAGGATCGCCGGGCGCGCGAGAACGGCGCCTCGGCAGTCGCCTCCGCCGCCGGCCGCGCGCTGACGGCGGACGGGCTCAGCTCGGACGAGGTCATTGAGCTGCAGGACGTCAGTGTGTCGCCCCTGCCCGGCATCCGCAACCGACGCACCAGTCGCTTCTGCTCGGCGGACGCGGCCGACGCGCGATTCCCGCCGAGCTTCCGCGTGCAGCGCGGCCTGAGCACGGCGCGTCGCACCGCGCCCGGCCGACGGCGCGTGCTCACCACCCTGAGGCGAGGCGCCTCCGCCTTCTCACGCTCGATGCCCCGCATCAAGGACGTCAACGTCATCGACAAGTACTCGCGCGTCGTGTTCCCCGTGTCGTTCGTGCTGTTCAACGCCGTCTACTGGTGTATGTACGCGCTATAGCCGACCGGCGCGGCGGCACGGTCAGCACGGCCCGCTACGGCACGGTCAGCACGGCCCGCTACGGCACGGTCAGCACGGCCCGCTACGTCACGGTCAGCACGGCCCGCTACGTCACGGTCAGCACGGCCCGCTACGTCACGGTCAGCACGACCCGCTACGGCACGGTCAGCACGGCCCGCTACGTCACGGCCAGCACGGCCCGCTACGGCACGGTCAGCACGGCCCGCTACGTCACGGCCAGCACGGCCCGCTACGGCACGGTCAGCACGGCCGGCTACCGAGCTTCGCTCGGCGCTTCAGTCTGAGTACGTCTGCCGTGGGCTGGGGCATCACTCCCCGGCAGCTTCCGAGAGCTTCGCTCCCGCTGTGTGGGTCCAGTTCGCGGTGAGAAAGCTGCGATAGGATATTTTGCTGGCGGAGATTGTGTGATGAGGCGCTTGCTGTGTGTGCCGAGCGAACTGCACCAGGGGCCTGGTGCTCAAGCATGCCGCCTGCACATGAATACGTATGCGATATGCCAGCCATAAATTAGCCATCTAGCTTCAGGCCAGAGATGGTTGAGCTGGCCCGGTGAGGAGACGTGTAGACTACTCCAACCTTAAAATGTCACGTGAACTTCCCACAGGGCAGCCCAAGTCGGGTGTAGAGGCTGTGTTGTAGTGGCACACCGTTGGCCGTGGATGTTAATGAGTGCGGTCGTTGGCTTAATTCATGCATTCTTATTCATTGAAAGGTTTCAGCTATGAGATGTGGCGTCAGATACGACGTGGAGCCAGCCATATGGCGTGGAGTCAGCCATGTGACGCGGAGCAACCATGTGGCGTGGAGCCAGCCATTTGACGTGGAGTGATGTATGACATGGAGCCAGGCATGTGACGAGGAGCCAGCCATGTGACGCGGAGCCAGCCATGTGGCGTGGAGCCAGCCACGTGACGCGGAGCCAGCCATGTGGCGTGGAGCCCACCATGTGACGTGGAGCCTACCATGTGACTTGAAGTCAGCCATGTGACGTGGAGTGAGGTGTGACGTGGAGTCAGACATGTGACGTGGGGTCAGCCATGTGACGTGGGGTCAGCCATGTGACGTGGAGTGAGGTGTGACGTGGAGTCAGACATGTGACGTGGAGTGAGGTGTGACGTGGAGTCAGACATGTGACGTGGAGTTAGCCATGTGGCGTGGAGTCAGACATGTGGCGTGGAGTCAGCCATGTGACGTGGAGTGAGGTGCGTGTCGGCCAGCAGTTGCACGCACGCTGATCGGTGCTAACTGTGTCAACCAGGAGTGCGACGGGCCGTCGCCGGTGCCGCCAACACTGCACGGTTCGTGCAGTGCAGTGTTCAACCCACCGTCCGCTGACCCGTGTCGCAGGGACGTGACCCCGCCACAGCGACGTGACCCCGTCACACTGTCTGCTGACCCGTGTCGCCGGAACGTGACCCCGCCCCACTGTCCGCTGACCCGTGTCGCCGGAACGTGACCCCGCCCCACCGTCCGCTGGCCCGTGTCGCAGGGACGTGACCCCGCCCCACCATCCGCTGACCCGTGTCGCCGGAACGTGACCCCGCCCCACCGTCCGCTGGCCCGTGTCGCAGGGACGTGACACCGCCCCACTATCCGCTGACCCGTGTCGTCAACCAGCCATGACATGGCCGTTGCGAGCGGCCAGTACAATGGTGCTGAGTGGGTGACTGAGATATCGTTAGAGACCTCAGCCACCTACTGAGTGCTCATAGATATCTCGTCTCGATTGGCCGCTCAGAGATCTCTCGTCTCCGATTGGCCGGTGCGTCTGCACGTGATGCCTGCTGGCGCGGCCCGCAGGCCAGCCCGCCGCCGTGCTCCCACAGCGACGGCGACGTCGGACGGCGCGCCCTTGGAATAATCGGTGCCGGGTTGGGCGTCGGCCAACGTTTGGCCCAGGCTTGTGTATGGGGTTTCCGGCCTCGTGGTCCTGAAAAGCCAGCGAGGCGGCGATCGATTCCCTCGAATATATCACGCTCTGGAGATATACAGAGATGTGGACATGGATATGCAGAAGTAGGCGACTCGCTCGATTGCTTCGTTTTGAGGGGCGACACGTCACTGATGAAATAGGCCAGAGGAAGTTCCTGAGGGTTTCACATTGAGGATGACATGTACCTATCATGTCGTACGTCTTTTCGCGACCAATGTTAATCTAGGCGTTGCGCTTAGGCCTTCTCGTCTCTCCGTATTTACCTGCTAACCTTTCTTTAGAGATTAGCCGATAATGATTGTATGAATTACATCTCCCACCGTAGGGCGGTGGTGTGATCGAGAGGCAGTCTATTCGGCATGCAATGTTTCCTTGGTCAGCATTCAAAGCATCATGGACAGATTTCGACATGGTACAACTTATTACACATATATTATACTTCTGATTGAACATAACCCCTCCATCATTTACACCATGTACAAGATAGTTTCGCCACAACTTCCAACATCCATCACGACTTCCATCACATACTTCCATCACATACTTTGAATATTGCTCCACAAATTGTATGGGCTGTTGCAGACTGGAGGCGATCAAGACGATCTCAATGGCACGTACTGGGAGTTTCATCAACATTGAAATTATTGCCCAGAAAGTGTGCGAGATATGCGTGCTCCTGACGATTAACGTCGTGATTGATCTTGGACATGATCTTGGACATGAATAACTTGGACATGTGATCGGCAGATTAGACACGTACAGCTTGTGCTGTTGAAAGAGTGTCAGACCTGCACTGTATAAATCAAAGCAGGAACTTTCATCCATGTATGCGTATATTGCTGTAGCATGTCCAAATGTACTTTATCGTCTGTGTTCAGAAATAGACTTAACTGACCCAGTGTTCGTGTTATGCACATAATACATACGTGCATATATGCATCCATACCTACAGATATGTTATATATATATATATATATATATATATATATATATATATATATATATATATATATATATATATATATATATATATATATATATATATATATATACATGTATACATATATGATGGGGCTTGTCTTGTGAAGAAGTGAAAAGTTCATGTGAGGGTGTGGGCCTTTAGAACATTCGCACATAAATAATTGTATTGTTATATGCAGTAGTCGTCTGCCACGGAGCAGTGGCGTAGCCAAGGGAAGGGCGAAGGGGGCAGCCGCCCCCTGAAGGGTCCGAGGGGCTCTCCAGACGACCACCTTGAGGGGCCCGGGGGCGTCGGTGCAGGGGGCCCTTTCGGGCCCCCTGGGCAGGCGACAAGTGCCCCGGGCCGATGAAGAGGGCCCCGAATCAACGGAAAGGGCCCCGAGCCAAGACGAAGGGCCCCTGAGCTGATCGCGGGGCCCAAGCCGAAGAAAGGGTCCCTGAGCTGATAGCGGGGCCCAAGCCGAAGAAAGAGCCCCTGACCGGATGAAGGGGGTTCAAAA
The DNA here is from genome assembly GCA_034440615.1 of Ashinkailepas kermadecensis. Classification (NCBI taxonomy): domain Eukaryota; kingdom Metazoa; phylum Arthropoda; class Thecostraca; family Neolepadidae; genus Ashinkailepas; species Ashinkailepas kermadecensis. The sequence continues at coordinate 38,229 of JAOTOM010003273.1, forward strand.
TTTTGAAAATGGGCCTTCCGTCTGCCCTAAAAGGCCCTGGGTCTTCAAAGAGGGCCTCTGAGACGACGGAGGGGGCCCAGATGCCAGAGAGAAACTCGGGCCGTCAGAAAGGGCCTTTGGGCCGGGGGGCCCAAGCCGCACACATGCCCCTTGCGAGACGGCCCACGCTGTTGAAGGGGGGCCTCCGGCCGCTCGAAGGGTGTGCTAAGCGGTGAAAGAAGGCCCCTGAGCCGACGGAGATGGCCCGGGGACGGACGTGAAGAGCCACTGGATCGGTTTTGGCTGACGCTGGTGGAGAGAGGCTTAGAGTAGCCCCGGTGATAACTAGGCCGAAAAGCTGAAGATGAAAATCAGATGACATGAGTGGTACTACCTGATTCCAGGGGTATGTATAAGCCACTCTGGCTATAAAATTGTTCCATTGGTTTAAATAAAGTGCCCGCCATGAATAAATCACATTTGACGATCAGTTGGGAACACATGGGGCAGAAGGCCAGGAATGGCGTACGTTAAAATGGCTTTACAGTAGAAATGTATCCTGACCACATAACGCATATATTTCTACTGATTTCGGAACCATTTCCTAAGGCATCTGAAAGCAGGCATCTAAGGCATCTGAAATATCTGTGTTCAAGAAACAACCGTTTACTTAACGATTACGTTATAAGAATTTAATTTGGCGCGTGTGCGACATTGGCTGTAAATATTCTGAAGCAAACAAACGCCGTACATTTGGCAAGGGGGAAGATTTTACGGCTATCAGGCGGCGCTTTGCCGCGTGTTCTCAGTTATTTTCCTTTTTTTTATTTATTCACTTTTTCTGTGGAACGTTCCAAAACTTTGGAGCAGAACGTACGCCGTACGGTCTGCACCAAGGCTAAGGAAATTTCGTCTAAGGAAATTTCACTTGGGGGACCGAGGAGATAGATTTCGCACCCCGCTAGGCCTTGGAGCGGTCATTTTTAGGATGAGCCAAGGCATTGTTCACCTACCACGGGCGTCGGGCAGTATGGAATATTTCCATTTTTACGGCGGGTACTTTGAACCTCCTGCGCCGAATTTATGTGCGATGTTGCCCCGAATTGAAAGTCGATCACCCTCCGCCCAAATTTAGCCGCGTTTCGCCGAAAATCAGCCTGTTCTTGTGACACGAGGGCCAGATTGGAAAAAATACGCGTTGCGGTGGATACCTATATCCGCCATAGTGGCGGCTGTGCAAATATTTCGACGTCGATATCCGCCGTAGTGGCCCTGTGCTGAAATCTCGTCGCAGGTATTCGCCGTGGCAGCTCTGCGCCGAAACTCGGCATAGTGGAAATTGGCTGACCGCACCTCCGGTCGCCTGTTGCCGGTTGCCATTGAGCGGCAGACTTTCCGACTAAATGGTGGTGATCCTCCCCCCTCGCCTCCCGTCGCCAGTGTCCCGAGGAGAAGCTGATTCTCGGGGCAGTGTGGCTAAATTTCAGCGCTTAGAATGATCGAATTTCGGCGCAAGAGGTCCGACGTATCCGCCGTAAGATCTGAATAAGTTCCGCTCACTTTAAAGCCTGTTCCTTCATTTGTAAATTACGAATGAAATGCGGCATAAATGAAATCAAAGACAACGCAATGTCTTTTTTTTCAGAAAAATGTCTGAGAAACTTGGTGGCGCGGGAAGTAGCAAAGGTGCGAGCCAGGGAGGCAGCAACATCAAGACCAGATCTGACGGGCCGTTCTACGATTTTGATGATGACTTCCCTCCGATTAAATACTTCAGCCCTGCCAACAAGCTGCCAACCTACAAAAGCGTGGTGGGGTTGCTGAGGTACAACCTTGAGGTGGAAGGGAAAGGAGCGGTGACCTCGAAGATGGGAGAGAGAGAGGTGGCCAAGCAGATATTCGCCAAGTGGTACCACGACACTGTGTACTGTAAGTCAGTTGGTGCAATAGAAAGTCAGGTGGCAAAAGTTCATAGCCTGTATGTGAAGGGAAGACAGAGGCAGGCACAAGGAAGGACCAACGAGGCCGACTTTCAGTTGTTTATGAAGTTGTTTGACAAGAAAGATCAGCTCTTCGATGTCTACGCTGACGAGGCAACCAGGAGGAACAAATGTCGGGAGGAGTGGGGGCTGAAAATGACGGACAGAGATGTCAAGTACTACGAGGATCGGAAGGGCCCCATGCTGCAGGACTGTGACAACCGGTGCGACCCTGTCTTCTACCACATCTGGCTGAAGAATCAGAGACTGCAGGAAGCTCATGATCAGTATAAGAAAGACAAGGCAGAGCAGTTCAGGTACAAGTCTCTGGATGCCGTGAAGAAGGTGCTTCAAGAGAATGGCGAGATTGTCAGTCCCAGCAGTGACAGTGGTGAGGATACCCCAGAGGAACAGGAGGACACTATGCTGGATGAAGCAGAGGGAGAAGCTGAGGTGGAGTCAGAGCCTCCCAAGAAGAAAAAGAAAACATACCAGCAAACTGAGGCCTCAGGCCACGCTCCTCTTCCTGAAAAGTGCATGCACATAAGGGAGTCGGAGAGAAAGGTGAAGGACAGCTTCTACAGAGCATGCGGAAATCTCTCTGGCCTCGGTCTGTCAATTCCTGAAGCTGCTGGAGCCGTGGTGGTCGTTGCCAACACCATGTTTGGAATGAACTGGAAAATGTCCAATGAGAATGAAAACACATTTGATGCAGACACCGCCCCCACAGACAGAAACATCAGGACCTCCCTCCAGCTGCAGGAGGTGGAGGGGATGGCCAGGGAGGTAGAGGAGGTCATGAAGGGGAAGCAGGAGGGCAGGGCCATCACTCATGCCTCGGACAGCACCAGCAAGAAAACGGTCGGGCAGTTCATTGTCCAGGGACTGCACGTGGGCCAGAGCTGTCCTCTGCCCATTCCAATCCTTCCAATCTACGGAGAAAAGGCTGAGGATGTCGCCATGCAGGTAGACATGGGCATGGAGATCATGGCGGTGTGCAAGGGCATGACATCTGCGGAGTTGTACAAGGAGGTGGACACGCATATGGCCGACAGTACTGAACACAACAAGCGGATTGCCTCACTGATGGCAGAGATGCACAGTCTGGAGACCAAAGCGGGCCAAATATTTTGCGGCACACACACCACCCTGGGATTCGCTGCTGGAATGAACAAGGTCATGAGACTGGTGGAGTCAGACATGAAGACGGAGCAAGTAGTGAAGGGTTTTATGGTGGATCTAGACTATGACTCCAAGAACTCCAGTCTGGCAGGGCAGGGTCTCGATATGATCCTGCGTTTGGTCGCTCCAGAATACAGTCACAAACCATGGAACCGGAACAAAGAGTACACGGTCTTCCTGAAGGAGAGGGACCTGGAGGGGAACTTGTTCTGCTACAAGGACGCCAGGTTTGGTTGCCTGTCCAAGGCCGCGGCCATCGCCATCTACAACTTCGACAACATCAGCGACTTCCTGGAGCAGTTCCCGGACATCAACAACAGACTGGCCTGTCTGGTCAGGGAGGTCATGGACTTGCCTTACCTGAAGGCTGTCCTGGTGGTGTGGGCCACCCTCGGCCTGCATCTGGTGGAGCCCTTTTACGCCATCACTATCCAGGAGGGGGCCATCCACAGCAGCCTCACCGCGTTCTACAAGGGACTCTACAGCAGCATGGCGAGACCTGTGGACATGGAGTTCTTCAGCTGTGTCAGGCCCATGCTGGATGGGGTGGGGCAGGACCTGTTCACCGGCGTCAAGGAGAACTACGGCCAGGAGGTGGTGGAGGCCGTGGTCGGCATGGCAGTGCAGCACAGGGAGGAGGTGATCAAGCTGGCAAACCTCATTATGGCAGAGCTGAGGGTTGTGCTGGCCAGGCAGCGAAGGGATTATGGCATAGATCAGGAAGCCTTCCCTCCTCAGTTTCCCATCCGGGAGCAGGCAGTCAACATAGATGACACTCCAGTCCATAACATTGGAATGGAGAGGATATGTGGTAAGGTGGACCACAGGCTGGAAAAGCTCAAGAACCTGAACGCAGTGAGCAGGTCCATCATACTCCAGAAGACCCAGGCCCTAAGAGAAGGCAAGCCGGATAGCTTCCGAAGCTACAAGAAGGAGATGGAGGATGTCAAGGAACTGAAGCTGATGTGGAGCGAGAAGATGAAGAGGAATCAAGAGAAGGGATCCGATGAGAAGCAGGAGCTAGCCAAGAGGAAGGAAGAGAGGAGGCTGGACATCCTGGACTTCCTCAAGTCCAAGGGGGGACCTTTCACTGACGCCAGTGAAGTGGATACGTATCTGGCCAGGGAGGATCTGGAGGACAAGGAGAAGGTGAAGAGGATGAAGTCCGAGATGCTGTTTTCCAGGGACAGCTCCACCCTCCTCCCCAAGATCCATCCTCTCTTCAAGGTACAAATCACCGTTCCTGAGACAGGGAAGAGAAGACAGAAGACCGCTGCTGAGTACGGCGAGGCGCTGATGTCACTGCTGGGGAAGAGGAGCAACAGGGCGACGATCCAGTACACCAGCTTCCAGGGGACCCTGGAGAAGATGGTGAGGGGGGAGGGGACGTGAAGAGGATGGCCAGAAACTAAGTGTATGACAACCTCTGTATGTCCGTTTGTTACTTTTGTGTAGATGCATTGTTCTGGATCCGTCGTTTGTGTGCAGCCGTGGTAGGTGCTGGCCGGCAGATGGGCGGAAAATCTAAATTCGCGATACCTGAATGGCGGGACCTTTTTTCTCTGCTAGAACCTAGCGGTTAGGCTCAAATGGCTTATATATGTTGGGGGCATAAGCCAAGTTTACTCACGTCTCTCAATCTTACCCTTCCAATTTACCACCGGGGGCACCGGGGGCACCGGGGGCCTCTAAGTTAGAGGCTCAGAGCTGACAGAGCAGAGTAGAGAGAGGCTCAGAGCTGACAGCGGGCCTCACGCTGATGAAGAGGCCGCCGAGCAACGGAGACGGTCCGGGCCAAAGCGAAAGGTTCCCTGTGCTACGTAAAGTATCTGTAACCACATAGCGGGGTCCCAGGCTGTTCAGAAGCAGCGGTGCATCCAAGGAGTGAAGGGGCAACCGCCCACTGGCGAATCCGATGGGCCCTCCAGATGACTGCCTTCGGGGGACAGCAAGGGCCACTGAAGCCGTAGGAGCAGATGCATAACGTAGAAAGAAATTAAAGCGTATTTAACAGTTTGTGTGGAAATGGCCCTTGAAACCAAAATATGTCCATTCTGAGGGCTGGCAAGAGCAATCTCGGCTGGAAGGGGCCCCGAACAGCTGAGGAATACACAGGAATATGAGGGTCCTGAGGAATAAACTGAGAAAACTGAGGCCTTAGAGCCAGAGATGGCTGGAATACTCTTGGGGTTTGAAAGAGCCCTGGGGGTTAACAGGATTCCTAAGAATTGACGAGAACTAGTGAGGGCACATCTCAGATCTGAAATGCTCCCGAGATGAGAGCTAAGCAAGGCTATTAAGGACTGTGATGGGGCGCTAAAAGCAAGGCAGGGCCCTGAGGGATGAAGATGGTCTTTCAGAATCAGAGAAGACTGAAATGGGATTCTCCTGAGGTTGAGAGTGACCATTAATGGATGAACAAGATCCTCTGAGAGCCAAAAAGATTCCCCATGGGCTGACAAATACCGTCAGGAATAATGAGGGACAGCCTGAGAGCATTGAATAGCTTGAGACCAAACAATCCGTCATTAACCTGGAAGGGTCTCCAGCAGCTCTTGAGAGGGCCCCCGATGGCTAACACAGCCCCCTGCGAGCTAAGGAGAGGCCCGGAGGCTAGCAATTGTTGTGAGGAATATTGAGGCTCCGCCGCAGAGATAGAAAGTTCTTGCAGCTAGAAAGACTGCCAAGGACTGGGAAGGGCCTCTGACAGCTGAGAGAGAGCCCCTGACGATTGAGAATGGTTACTGAACGCTAGAGGACTAGAATAGACTGGGATGCCGAATAGGCTTAGAAGGGTTTCCGAGGAGAAGAACAAGGCACCCTCAGATCTAAAGAGACCGCGAGGGCTCTTTGGTACCCAAGGGCTACTGATGGTTGTGAGGATTACAGAAAGTTGGTTTCAGAGCTAGAACGTCCTTGAAAGCGCGAAAGGCTGTCGATGACCAGGAAGAACCGCTAAGAGCTAGAGCGGACTGGACTGTGATGGTCCTGAGGATTGAGAGGAACCTTGAGGGTTGAATAGAGCTATCAAAAGCTAAGGAGAGTTCCGAAAGCTTGCGATATTTGTTAGACATTGTGAGACCTGTCTCGGAGCTGCAGGATGCCTCTGAAAGCTCAACAGGCTTATGGAGGACTAGGAATGGACCATGGAAGTTGGAGAGGGCTCCTCACGGATGAATAGGGCCCTTAAGAGCTAGATAGGACTATACTGGGATGTCCTTGAACTCTTGAGTGGTGGTCAGATGAAAAAAAATGTGTTGCTCGGCTATCTGACACAGCGGGGTGGTGGGTGAAGAAAGTGAAATAATGGATGAAATAGGGTAGTGAAGTTCTGCAGAAAATGTTTTGATTCGAGAAGCTATAGTGAGGTTAATTGGTTTTTCCGCTGGAACTAAATAATCATGATGTAAATTTGGAATGACTTGCAAGGACGCGTGTGTCGGGCGTTTTCGGTCAATTAAATTTTGGAAGCATACCGAAGTGTCTGTTGCATTCGTCTGAGAGCCAATTGAGAATTCCTGCTTCGTTTCTAAAGAGATGATGGCATAAGTGGTCATTACACCGAGTGTCATGCGGATACATTAATTTTTTATAGTGTACAACATTTTCGAAGAGGAGGTACTTGCACCAGCATAAACTACTGAGCCATATTCAATGATGGGAAGGACTAATAATTTTTACAGCCGTAAAAGGGTGTGTCAATAGGCTTCAAATCATGTGAAAGTAATGCAGCGATATACATGCAGTCGGTGAAAATACGTAGTCTGGGTGTGTTCATATGCATATAAATCCTACGATCAAAAATAATACCAAGAAATTTAAAGCATTTAAAAAATGTATGCCGTTGTTCCCAAGGTGAAGCGGTGTTGCTGAGTTTTGGCAGGGAATATTTTTCCTAATTATTAGTGTTCCAGATTTTGGGGCTGAAAATTGAAACCATGCTTCAGGGGACATTCATGCACTCTGTCAAGTGCGTTTTGTAGGTGATTTAAACAATGTTCATAATTTTTCCTGAGCAACAAATTGTGTTCTCACTCACGAAAGGAGAATATGATAAATTAATACGCATGTGGGTGAAAAGGTCATTAATAATGATATTAAATATAACTGGTGAAAGACTGCTTCCCCGTGGTATGGTAGTCCGCTCTGTAGAAAATGTGCATCGGAGATGGCATACCGGCACCTGATTTGAAATGGACGAGGACCAGATAAGGAACCTATGAAATATTATGTGAAATGTCCTTTTAAGCCAAGTTGCTGAATTTTGAAAAGTAATGTGGGCTTAGAAACCATGTCGTAAGCTTTACTTCCGTCTCAAAATACTGCGACTGTGTTCGTGGTTTTTTTTTCAACCTTTACCAGGTTTTGAGATTGGTATGATGAGAAATTATTTCCAAGTTTCGAGAAGCATATGAAGTGAACCATAGTGAATTAAACGTGTGTAAAATACAATGCTCGGTATGATCAGGTGTATGCTTGATATGATCAGCACTATTGTAAGTTTTGGTATTGTCGGAATCAAATAGGGAGAAATCGGTGCGAAAAGTGTTGGTGCATTTTCGATGAAACCAGGTCTGCAGTTGTTGTCGGAGCTATTGTTGGCTATGCGGTGAGCTTTGGTGTTGACTACTGTTTGTGGTTCTGCAATGGTGACATTTTGAATTATGAGGGCCGGGAATTCTTTCAATGAGGAGCGTCGGGACAAACCACGGATTTATTGCTACATTTTGCTTAAAGGTGCTTCGAAGGTGAGTTGCCATAAATATGGTGCCCATGAACGTCGCCAAGCATCTCGGATGATGCGGCGTGTTCGTGTTCGTTCATGGCTGTGGTTAATTAAGTTTTGTGGATGGGGATGTCAATATTTTCTGAAGGCTCTTTCTTGACTCAATGGCTTGTGCAATTTCAGGACTCCATCAAGGGACTGGTATTCATTTTGTGTAAGTTTTTGTCACCGGAATTGTAGATGCTGCTTCTAAAAATGTATATGTAATTAGGTTGATGTTTTAGACAGGATAAATGTTCCTGTTGTGTTGTAAATATGAAAGTTCCTCAAATTCGGTCCAGTGGGCCTTCGAAAGCTTCCAGCGAGGGATGAAACTCGGCGTGGTATTGCCCGCAGGTGAAAAAATGGGCGTTAATTTTTAGCGGATAATGATCACCATCACGAATGTCGGTGTTCACTGTCCAGTCAAAATTTCCAAAGATGGAGAGCAAATAAATAAATATATTGCATTTATGTGTGGTGTCCTGGGTGGAAAATGTTGGCTCTCCAGTATTAGGTAATACTAAATTGTGTCGGACCAAAAAGTGTTCAATAATGCGTCCACGCGTGTTTGGAAGCGTACGTGTTTTATACCACGCTGGACAATGTGCGTTAAAATCACCAAGCAAGATGAATGAGTTTTTGAAATGTGATATGATTTCTTCCAAGTGTGTCAAAATGTGTGTGCTATGTGTGTGGTCGATTATAAATGGAACACACGTCGATGTTCCGATCATGAAAACGTAAGGTACATGCTACGGCTTCGAAAGGCTAATTCAGTGTAATTTGTGTGTATGTATGTGTGTGTGTGTGCGTAATCATTGTTAATTAAAGTGCGGTACCGCCGCTGCGATGTGGCCCGCAGACCTCATCGTCGCGGTACAAGAAATAAGAGATCGAAACTATACGCATCGTCGGGCAAAAACCATGTTTCTTGAAGTGCAGAGAATTGGAGTGAGTACACTAAAAACACTTTCATTTCGGCCCATTTGGATATTGGACTACGACAACTCCATTGTAAGAAGACACTAAAAAATTGTTTGTCAGCACCTTTCCGTGCATTACTCAGCCACGATTGAAGATCAGGCGCACATGTGGGATGTGTCCGACGCCTGAACTGTCCGGCCGACCGGTGACCTTGCAGAGGTCACCGGCCGATTGGTAGGGATGACCGCCGGCTGGCAAGAGTCTGTCGTGTCAAGTGGGTGTCGGCCGGCCCTGCACAGTGTGATGATAACTCAAGGAAAAAACTGGACAGAAATGCATTTCTCGACCATTTTTTGCCATATTCGTGGCGCCATGGCATCAGTAAATGCTTGACGCACACCAGGTTACAGTTTTTGTGACAATTTTCACAAAATTTGATATAATAACAAGTCCATGAACATGGACGTGTGGAAAAAAACGATGCACGCGTGCACAAAAGTTGTCGGAGTTTGACGACTGATAAAGGTAAGATGCATTCTAAAAACCTGGACAGGTGAGGTATGAAATGATAGCTGAGAACATTCTCAATGCGTTAAGCAATTCAAAAAGGCAGAGAACGATTTACAATATGCTATTGTTGATTAAAAATTAAGTAATTACAACAGTCGTTAAATTTTTAGTACGTCCAAGTTCGGTTAAGGTTTGACAAAAAAAATGCACAACAGCGCACAACCAGAGACCAATCCCAATGCAATCAGCGATCCTTTGACTATATGTACCGTAAGTTTCAGCTGCATCTATCTGCTCTAACACCGGTAGTGATCAACTGTATCCCGGCAGGTCGCGGTGCGATGCGGTGGCCGGCAGCCCCAGTCGGATGCCGCGACGCGCCGGCTGGCGGGGTGTTTCGACCGGGTAGCCTGATCGAGCGGTCGCTGTGCACAAAAATCGCCCCTTACTGACGAGGCCCACTGAGTCGAGATAGGTCACGTAGAGCGTTGCCCATGGCAAGGGAGCTGCCCTTGCCTGTAATGGTCTGGTCAGTGTGGTTGGATTTTGCGTACAGTGAGCATGGAGGTGCGTGTCAGCAGAGAGGAATTAGTGGACTTGTTAACCAGTGCAAAAGCGTTTGGGCATGGAAACTATTATGCTCATGTATTTACTCACAGTTTGCAGTTAGTTATGGAGAAAATCCCTCAGGACTATCTCCCGAGTGAGTAGTCGATTGCGGACACGAAAAAGGCGACCGACTTAATCACCAAGAACTTAAAGGGAAGGTCGGTTAAGTGTGAGCGAGCCGAGCGTAAATTCAGAAGTCAGTTTGCGACTTATCTTTCGGGAGACGAGGTGTTCTACGTGTCCCTGAAGCGTAGTGACCACGTCGTGAGTGCTGATGAAGCCAAGACCCGCCTTGATGACGAGGCCGTGGAGGGAGCGCGAGGGCGACCAGGTAGAATCTACGATCAGCTCAGCGCCCGTTCTCGGCGTCGGGCGTCCTCAAGAGTTGCTCAACAGCACAGTTCTCTGTAGCTCGTGGAGGCTGCCAGGCAAAGTGCTTGTGCTGAGGGCATGGAGGAAGCGGCTTTCGTGCTGCGGCAGGTGGGGGAATAACCGAATCGGCCCAGCAAGATTCGCCGGGCTCTCAGAAGCTCTAAAGTGAGCCAACCCGAGCGAGTGTCAGGAGACCGGGCGCTGGCAATGTGTGGGTCAGCTGACTTGTCGGTGCACGGCTACCGTATGGTCCGCCGAGTGACGAATGATGCGGCGAAAACAGGCATCCTGCCTGCCTATGGAAAGGTGCATGAGGCCAAGGTAGGGTGCTATCCGGCAGTCAGCAGCATGCAATTCACCGAGATGTCAGCTGAGGTGCCTCTACAGGCTCTCCTGGATCATACGACGCAGCGGCTGGTGGCATGTCTGCCGTCTGTCGCCCGTACGGACTCAGCTTCAGCTGCCGACCAGCAGTCGACGTCATCCAGCACCTGCACTTCGGCCGTGCTTCACGTCAAATGGGAATTTGACGAGGACACAGGGCAAGCTGGATACAAATAGATGGGAGATGGCGATGAAGCTGCAGAATAAAACCTGTTCTGTACCACTCTGGTGCAGGGCCTCGGATAACATGTTAACTACTGGGGCAAATTCCCCAGTAGTGACCGGAATTTCCCCAGTAGTGATTGGATTTTTCCCCACTTCCAAAACCCTGGAAATGACTCAATATAATCATCTTATATTTTATTGTTCGGTTTAGCTATGTTTATTGCATGGTAGGTAATCTTATTTTATCTCACTCACTTCGAATTACACACGGAGGTTCGTTAGTTCGCACTTAACAGACATATTTATATATATTAACAGAGCTTTGGTAGAAGCGCTCGGTAGCTGCAAGGTTATGTGTAGCTACTTAAATCGGTCGCGTATATGCGCCCGATACGCGTGCAATTCTTCGCAACGGAGGATCAATCGGCGTATTCGTCACGAGATAGCGTAGTCAGCTGACGCCGTTTGAGTAAAAAATTATCAACTTGCATAACCTAGTGATTGAAGAGCTTTGCATGAACCTCAACCTGTAGTTCGCCGAGTGTTGCGTTACATACCTACATGTTGGAAAAGCACACCAAAACGTTGTGAAAATATGGACATCAGGACATTTTTCCAACCACACAAGGTATGTTAAGGTTTGGTCATTGGATGTTTCTGAAATTGATTAGCGCAAACTTGCTGAGCTTTTCTCAGGGGCGTACCTACCTAGAATTTTGCGAGCATACCCCATTTTCCAATATGGACATTGTCTTGGGCTGGGGCTAAGTGGGGGCATATTTCAGAGAAATTTTGATTCAGAAGGGCATTGCCGTTGCTTTTGATCATACAATTGTGGGTATTTACTGCGGCGTTTGGCCGTTTGCCCCTCCCCATACTGGCGGCCGACTGCCAGCGCGTGCGTGGATTCTGCGCCGCTTACCAAAGGTATTATCGTGACTATTGCATTTAATTGTATACCATATTATATTGTATACCACTTCCGGACATCGAATAACTATATTGACTGTCTTGATTGCAACTATTGACCATATGTTTAATAATATTGGGATATTGATATTATCTTCATTTCTATTGAAAGATGGTGTCATTCAATGCCATTCTTATCTAGGACTTGGATTTTGAAGTTACTTGTTAATTACTTCTGTAGGTATTTGTTTGCTAGAAATTTCGACCTTTGTTGTTTCGGTGGTAGGGAGCTTGTAATTTCTGTCGGCGAATCAAGCGTCATGGAACTGGGACGAGACACGATCGGATTACCTGAAATCAGTTTGTTTTAAACAGCAGTATTTGCATCGCATATCCACATTTCCTATTTTCCAGAAACGACCCTCGTCCGATCCAAACACCAACCCTCCTCATCCAGCTGATCCTGACCAAGAAGTTGCGGATCAAGCACAACCGGTGGCCAAGAAGACCTGCATCAGGTAACTTCATATGTTTTATCACTGAGCATATCTTGTTTGGGATAAAATGTTTGACCAATTTCCGTATATTTGTCTATTAATTATTTGTCCTCACCAATAATTTCATAAAGGGGCATTCGCAACATCGGATTTTATCGTGTCGACCGAGCAAATACCTATCCAGAAGACGAATTTCTATGCATGTATCTCTCCTTAACCCATCTTTCCGTGTTTTTTTCTGTCTTTGGCACGGTACCATCTCACCTGGCCAGCCCGACAACTCATCCTACTGGTCAACCTACTCCTTCGCCTCAACCAGTCGCCGAGGAAGCCAGTCTCAACGCCAGTCCTAGTCAGAGTCCTACGCCAGTCCCCAGCGTCAGTGCTAGCCAGGACCCCGCCAACTGGTACAAAGGTGCGAAATTGGATGCACGCTGGCTGACAAACAAATTCGAATACTTCCGTTTAGAGAACAGACAGGAAGGTGGACAGGGCAGGAAAAGAGCTGTCTTGGTATGTACCACCTGCGAGCGTCATCACACTGAAGCGGCTGAGGTGTCTCAGAATGGGCGCGTCCACATGGCCACCGGTGTGCGAGCCGATTCAAAGGAACGGCTGAGACAAGCAGTAGACCACATGGGATCACGAGCTCACGCCGCTGCTGTTGAAGTCGAGAATTTCCAACGTCAGTGGGAAGCCAAAAGCGGGAAAGACCCGTGGGTGTCCGTCTTAAAGAAAACCGAGGCTGGCGTGACCAAGGTGCTGGTAGAGCTGGCCATTACAGTCTACAACGACAGCCTACTTGAGACGCCCTCTGCATGGTCCTGGCCTGCCCGGTCACTGGCGACCGTCCGCGCGTCCGTCACGGTGATCTGACCTCTGACCTTCAAGGTCACATTCAAGGTCAAAGGACGGGGACCATCATAACATGCCGAATTTATTTCCGGAGATCGTCAAAAGTGGCACCATTTGATAGCTCGTGTCAAGATCTAACGTCCGTCACAGTGATCTGACCTCTGACCTTCAAGGTCACATTCAAGGTCAAAGGACGGGGACCCTCATAACATGCCGAATTTATTTCCGGAGATCGTCAAAAATGGCACCATTTGATAGCTCGTGTCAAGATCTAACGTCCGTCACGTTGATCTGACGTCTGACCTTTGACCTTCAAGGTCACATTCAAGGTCAAAGGACGGGGACCCTCATAACATGCCGAATTTATTTCCGGAGATCGTCAAAGGTGGCACCATTTGATAGCTCGTGTCAAGATCTAACGTCCGTCACGGTGATCTGACCTCTGACCTTTGACCTTCAAGGTCACATTCAAGGTCAAAGGACGGGGACCCTCATAACATGCCGAATTTATTTCCGGAGATCGTCAAAAGTGGCACCATTTGATAGTATGAATTTATTTCCGGAGCCTCAGATTCTAAAACTTGAACGTGAAAAGGTGAATTTGAGTGCGTTATCGAGACCTGAAACATGCATGCAAATCTGCGGCATTGTCGCGACTGTAGGTAGTAATTTGTACGTTTCTAACCTTGCAATATCCGCCTTTTCAGATTGGTGGTTTTGGGACGCTATAGATATGCAGAACCTCGATGAGGTTTTACCCTTTACTGTTGATTTTTTATCCCGAAGAATAAACGACAGACACACATTTGTCAAGGTTAGTTATGTTATGCTAAGCCAATTCTTTAGCTTCTGCCTGGCTATGGGAACATCACAGGCAGGCACGTAGCCAAGGGGGGGGCAGGGGCAGCCGCCCCCTGGAGAGTCAGATGGGCCCTCTTATACCCGTAGTGGGCCCTTCCATACCTGAAGTGGGCCCTCGCCAACATAGCTTCCCACCCCCCCCCCGGTCAGCAAAATGTACGCTACATAGGCCCTTTTTTACCCATAGTGGGCCCTCGCCAACATCGCTTCCCATCCCGCCCCCCGGTCAGCAAAACGTCCGCCACATGGGCCCTCGCCAACATCGCTTCCCCCCCCCCCGCCCAACACGAACACAAAGCCGAGGGACACATCTTAGCCAGCCAGAGAGGCCATTGGTGCCAGAACCTACCTAATCTGATAAATTAGCTCATCCCTTCCTCGCCCTGTATTTGTTTTCGAATTTGTTTTTAATAGATGCGCGTGACTGACGTCCTGACCGGCAAAACTTGACCTTGGCGATCAAATTCAAGGTCAAAGGACGGGGTACCTCAAAATGAACCCAAATTTACACCCAGATCTTCCCAAATGTGGTGTCAAAGTGTACCTGGGGCCGATGACCAACCGCCGCTGAAGTGACCTGACCGGCAAAACTTGACCTTGGCGGTCAAATTAAAGGTCAAATGACGGGGTGCCTCATAATGCCCCGAATTTACACCCGGATTTTCCCAAATGTGGTGTCAAAGTGTTCCTGGGGCCGATGACCAACCGCCGCTGAAGTGACCTGACCGGCAAAACTTGACCTTGGCGATCAAATTCAAGGTCAAAGGACGGGGTACCTCATAATGACCCGAATTTACACCCGGATCTTCCCAAATGTGGTGTCAAAGTGTTCCTGGGGTCGATGACCAACCGCCGCTGAAGTGACCTGACCGGCAAAACTTGACCTTGGCGGTCAAATTCCTGACGCAGCCACAGGCGACCAGGTCACCTGTGGTCACAACAGTGACACCCGGTCAGTATACAGCGATATATATATATATATATATATATATATATATATATATATATATATATATATATATATATATATATATAAAATATATACCTTTCCCGTTCCATATTTGTATCTGAACTGTTCCCGGCCAACCCTCGTGACTTACCTGCCTTTTCGTCTGTGTGCCGTCCAGCAGTGCGCTGTCCTCCAGCCGCGCTGGGTATCTGGTGGACGTGTCGGATGATGAGGTGGTCGACGAGCCCCTGCCGTCCGCTACTGGCGACCAGGTCACCTGTGGTCACAACAGTGGCACCCGGTCAGTATACAGCGTATGATATGACATAAGAACATGCCGCAACGGCATATATATTGTTACGCGGGTGTGTCACTTTAGCCGTTCGTGCCTAAAGCCCAAATAACCAACTAACTAACTCGGCCAACTCTCGTCACTTACTCGTCTGCTTGGGTGAGGAGCCACCGTCCACTCTGTGGCGCGGATAAATATGTGGAAAACGTTATGAGTCGCCAAACGCTAGAATTTCATTTGTTGCGGACTTTATGCAACGCGCACTTGCCAATGCTTGTAGAACGAGGCAATTATCCTGATATGTATGTATCCTGTGTCTTTTCCTCAGCGAGATCCGGAAATCCTTTCGATCATCCTCCTCCGTGGCTGGCGACTCCGGACCGGGCACTGATGATGAACAGGAACATGCACCTGACAAGAAAACCAAGACAGTAAATCACATGACATTCCAGCTTACACGACAGCAAGCAGAGCGCATGTTCGACGGGGACAAGCGCCGTAAGGGATGGCCTGACACCCTGTTCGCCGCCTTCTGCAACAGCGGTGTGGCTGAAATGCCCTGTGTGCTGGCCGTCAAGTACAGCCACATAAAGTCACTTCAATCTCAACGGAAGACGTCTGCTCCATTTTTCTCTTGTCTGGCACACTGTAAACTCCCGAACTGCTTCTCCTACAAATTCACCATTCAAAAAAGGCCCGGACATTCACACACAACGGTGCACTGTGAGCAGCGGGGAAATTCCGAAGTGTCCCAACACGCGCACAGTACCTACTGGGCACATCGAAGCCTGGCAGGAGAACGCCGAAAGATCGTGGCTGACGTCACAGACAAGGACGGAGCGTACCTGACACATGTCAACATGGCATCAGAGGCATCCGGTGCGCACATAAAGAAGGATAACATGACGGACGCACCACCTGAACAAGTGCTGAGACAAGCAGCGTACGAGCGGCGCATGGAGGAACGGCTGGCGAAGGAGTGGTCACGAGACGTCGAGCTGACCATGGACGTCTCTGCCCAGGGCGATTTGACAAGCAAGGTCGTCAAGGGGGGCATACAGTCGGTGTGCCGAGTCCCAATGGCTGTGCATATGTACCGGGAATACTTTCTGAAGAAGTACCATGGCAGCCAAACGACGATACACATCGACGCAACAGGCTCGGTATCGAAGCAGATGGGAGCCAAACGGCCATATCTGTACTTGATTGTGGCAGATGGTGACAGAGTCAAAGGAGATCTTAGCTACCCTCTCAGGCATCTCCTGTCCGAGAGCCACATCGTGCCAACGGTAGCCTACTGGCTGTCTCACCTCAGTCATGGCTACCGACGTGTTAACAATGCCCCCTTCTCTCCTCCCCAAGTGGTCATCGACCATTCGTGGGCCCTCATCCATGCTGTCGCTTGGGGTATAGAGAACACAAACCTTCATGACTACCTGGGGGCGTGCTGGAAGGCAGCAACAACCGAGTGCAACAAGCCAAAGACCATCATCAGTTTGTGTGGTGCACACGTCTCACACAGTTTTGCCGGTACTTTGAAGCAGCACGGCGTTAGAAAGGAGGCTACACCTGCATACATGTGGTTATTCGCCAAGCTACAAAAAGCCAAAACCCTCAGCCAAATGGACGCCGTCTTCCGGAAAATCTGCCAATTGAGCCTCACCAGAGAAGTGCCAGAGGACATTGCCGCGGAACTCGAGAACCTCGGAGGCTCGGCTGCCGACGATGAGGAGAGGAACGAAATCATGGACCCCGACGAAGACAATCCCACGACAGGAAGGTACCAATCAACACCGTTTGGCCGTCACTTCCACCAAATCAAGAAGTCAGTATCGGAAAAAATTCAAGACCTGGGACAGCCTGTTGAGAGCCAGTTCTTCTGCCCTAAACTTATCGATCACATGATGCGGAGTCTAATGCCTCTCGCCCCTCTGTGGTCCGAGATCATGTCGCTTCCCGTACCAACAAATACGGCAGTGGAATCCCATTTCAGGATCATAAAAAGACAATTGCTCAAAGCACGCACCCGCCTCCATCCACCAGACCTAATTCGGAAACTGGTCAACTCGGAAGCGACCAGAGAGAAACTCGATCAGAAACCCAGCAAGCCAGCACCACGGGGACGGAAGAGAGCACAAGACGATGACACAGAAACCCAGGAAGAGCGGTGGGAAAAAAGAAACCCAGCCAAGAAACCCACATGGTACGCGAAAAACAAGCCGCCGTCATGCCTCAACATCGAAAAACCAAGTCACCCACAGAATACCACGACACCCATCAGCCAGTTACCACCGGCCAGCCAAACACCGCCCATCAGCCAGTCACCACCGGCCAGCCGCGCACCACCCACCGCCTCTACTCCAAAGTCCGACGCACTCCATTTAACCAAAGACTCGAAAACAACCAGCGCGGACTAATCGTCTATAATAGATATCGTGGAGTGTAGCAGCTTAAACACGGGGTATACTTCATTTGGTAGTGAGGGGAACCCCGTGGTTGTTGACGATGATCACAGCCACCCCGGTCGACCGGAAAGGCGATGGGATACCATAAACTGCCACCAAGACGTTCTGCAGAGTCTCGAGCCGAAGACCTGGCTCGCCGATGAGGCGATCGACAGTTTTTGTCTCGCGGTGGCCAGTGAACAGTGCGGCAGGGTGGTGAGTTTCGGCACCCACTGGCTCACCGCAATGCAGTGCGGGCGGACACTGCCCCAGATAATGGACTGCCTGCAGTCGAGGAGCGTCGAGGACGCCCGGGTGTGGTTGCTACCATACAACCGCTGCGGCAACCACTGGGCGCTATTCATCGTCTCCTTCGCTCATAAGGTGGTCGTACACCTCGACTCCTTATACGGACATCCCGAAAAACAGACGGTGGCCTTACTCCAGACAATCGTTGAAGCCGCCAACAGGCTCAGAAACAAACAAAAAACACCATTCATCAGCAACTCTTGGTTCCGATGGCGGCTAGTCAATCCCGCCTCTGTTCCTCAGCAAACCGATGGATATTCGTGTGGAACACGCGTATGCTACTACGCTGAGGTGGCCGCTACAGCTCTGCCCTCGGCACCATTTTCGGACCGGAAAATGCGGGAGCACATGATGAGGGCCATCAAAAATGCCCACGCACAGGTAAATAAGGGTGTCTGAAGCTGTGACATTGTTGAATTAAAATAACAACTAGAAAAACGAATAAAGGCCGGCCCATGAAATTGAAGAGAAGGTAAATAATTTATCAGACAAATTATCGATAAGTCCAAGCTAGTAGTTTGTACATTTGCTCAATGCTACTCCTCAATAGTTTCATGCTGTCTCCATACCTGAATAATGGATTGAAGCATCAGATCAATTCGGACGGCTTTCCTCTTGCAACTAGGCAGGGGCGGATCTTGAAATTGACCAAGGGGGCCGGTCTGAGGGAGGCCCGGCCCGAAAATTCGCGGCCTGGTGCCTCCACGGGGTGGGATGGGGCGGGGGTGGGAAGCGATGTCTGGCGAGAGCCCGTAGGTAGTGTACGGAGGCCCGTTGGCAGTGTTTAGGACCCGATTCTTGGGGGGGGAAGCGACTTTTTCGAGGCGGGGGCCGCGGCAGAGGGGGGCTTAGCCCCCCTCTGGATATGCCCCTACAACCAGATGTTTTTGATTGGTTCTTAGTGTTTCTTGTACATAGTTTGGCGGGAATAGTTAGTGCTATTGTTAAGAGAGAATTGAAAAGACCCCTCCCGAAAGGTTCATGAAGTAAATTAGGAATTACATTGCACTCACCAATTGTTTGTTCGTGGTTTCAGGGAAGACGACAACGTTTCATGAGCCTCGGCCTTGACACAACCCAGCACAGTGGTCGCAGGTTTGTGGCCCCCACACTCACCGAGGAGACCGATGTGGGTCCGGACGTCGTCAAATACCTGACAACGCTCAGATATGTCTTCTGAATATGTACCTCTAGTTGATTATCACCAGAGCCTGACGTTATTTTTGGTCAAATCACATTATGCGTTTGGATCATCGTCGTGTGTAGTATGGAATCAATGCTTGTGTCTTTACTGTTACAAGAGGTCAAGGTTCAGCGCAGTTCTAAAAAAGGCATTTGTATGCCGCGTTATCCTGTTGAAGGTTCCACATTTCACGGTGTTTACCCTAGACGTTTGTTCAGTGAACAACGATCGTTGCCGAGTGATGCGGCCAGGGGCATGTAGCGCAAAACAATTATGCAGGTACATCGAATCAATAGATCCACTGAATGGTGTTTTTTTTCTCAGGAACATCAGATCATGTTGAACAAACCGATCTCGCATGTTTCGCACTCGGAATGATGTCATGAGACAGTGGCGGCGCCACGGATTTTCCCCAGGGGGGGCGAAGTGGCCGGCCCAGCATCGTCGACCGGGGGGGAAGCGATTTTTCCAGCCAAGTAGTATTGGTAATTGGTAGTTGATGTGATTTTCAGGGCAGGCAAAACATGCTTTTGCCCCCTGCCTCCAGCTCAGGGGGGCAGTCTGCTCCCCCCCGGTGGCGCCGCCCTTGTCATGAGATCATGACGATAGAGAGAGGTTGTCCGATGGGTTTGTATGGTGTTTGTAAACTTTCCATCAGATCAGAAATTTGTGTTGTAAACTTTCGATGCGTTCCGGATGAGTTTTAGCTACACCACTCCAAATAACAGAGCCATATTCCAGTACTGAGCGAACCTTTGAGAAGTAAGTTGCCAGCAGTGTTTTTTAGCGAATTTTTAGCCTGGGACTCCACGTTGGGAAGGATCTAATCATGATACCAAGAGCCTTATTGGCCTTGCACACAATTTGGTTTACATGAGGAGCAAAAGTCAATTTCGAGTCCAAAAGAATGCCTAGATCTCTTGTTTCGGACGCAGAGGAGTGTTGCTGACGTTGTAAACACGCGAGATCGGCTTGGTCTTCAGTGTCATCGTAAATGAGAAACACTTGGAAGCGTTTAAGTTGAGTTGCCAGTCAGCTGACCATGCACAGAGTCGATTTACATCTTTCTGAAGTTCATCACCATCGCTCGTACATTTAATTCTTTGGTACAGCTTGACTTCATCAGCGAACATTACACATTCAGATTGAAGAGAATCGGGCAAGTCATTAATGAAGACGGCGAACATGAGTGGGGCTAAGAGCGCCGCCTCTGGCACACCAGATGTCCGCATGGCGGCAATGCATTTGCCAGCCCTGCGGCAATGCGGGCCATTGCAATGGCCCGCACGCCCGCAGGGCGCCAGACCACCTTCCGCACAGTCAACACCGGCAGTCCGACAGCCACCGGTAATTACCGGCCGCCGGCAGATCTTCCTTGTCTCGTGAAGTCCCGACGTCCAGCTCAGTCCAGATAACCAACAGCACTACGTCTCTGAAACCAGGTCTGATTACCACACAATCCAACTCTTATCTTACCCTACCAACTTTATGGCTTTACCATACGACACAATATGGCAAAAACTGGAAAACATTACCGAAGAACGCTTTTTATGGTGTACATAAGTGGTATAAGGTAGATGGCATGAACAAAATTATAGGTATCTTAATCCAATTTTAATTTTAGGTATTTTAATCCATTTATTTTTGCCAGTGCAAGGCTGGCCACATTTTGTTTGGTTTCAATATAATAGTTCGACAGTTCTGGAATTTGAATCGTTCGACAGTTCTGGAAGTTTGGGGAGATCCCAGGTACACTTTGACACCACATTTGGGAAGATCCGGGTGTAAATTCTGGTCATTTTGGGGTACCCCGTCCTTTGACCTTTAATTTGACCGCCAAGGTTAAGTTTTTCCGGTCAGGTCACTTCAGCGGCGGTTGGTCATCGACCCCAAGAACACTTTGACACCACATTTGGGAAGATCCTGGTGTAACTTCGGGTCATTTTGAGGTACCCCGTCTTTGACCTTGAATTTGACCGCCAAGGTCAAGTTTTGCCGGTCAGGTCACTTCAGCGGCGGTTGGTCACCAGCCCCAGGAACACTTTGACACCACATTTGGGAAGATCCGGGTGTAAATTCGGGTCATTTTGAGGTACCCCGTCCTTTGACCTTGAATTTGACTATTGAAGTCAAGTTTTGAGAGTCAGGTCACTTCAGCGGCGGTTGCTCATCGGCCCCAGAAACACTTTGACACCACATTTGGGAAGATCCGGGTGTAGATTCCGGTCATTATGAGGTGCCCCTTCATTGGACCTTGAATGTGACCTTGAAGGTCAAAGGTCAGAGGTCAGATCACCGTGACGGACGTTAGATCTTGACACGAGCTATCAAATGGTGCCACTTTTGACGATCTCCGGAAATAAATTCGGCATGTTATGAGGGTCCCCGTCCTTTGACCTTGAATGTGACCTTGAAGGTCAAAGGTCAGAGGTTAGATCACCGTGACGGTCGTTAGATCTTGACACGAGCTATCAAATGGTGCCACTTTTGACGATCTCCGGAACTAAATTCGGCATGTTATGAGGGTCCCCGTCTTTGACCTTGAATATAACCTTGAAGGTCAAAGGTCAGAGGTCAGATCACCGTGACGGACGTTAGATCTTGACACGAGCTATCAAATGGTGCCACTTTTGACGATCTCCGGAAATAAATTCGGCATGTTATGAGGGTCCCCGTCCTTTGACCTTGAATATGACCTTGAAGGTCAAAGGTCAGAGGTCAGATCACCGTGAAGGACGTTGGATCTTGACACGAGCTATCAAATGGTACCACTTTTGACGATCTCCGGAAATAAATTCGGCATGTTATGAGGGTCCCCGTCCTTTGACCTTGAATGTGACCTTGAAGGTCATAGGTCAGAGGTCAGATCACCGTGAGGGACGTTAGATCTTGACACGAGCTATCAAATGGTGCCACTTTTGACGATCTCCGGAAATAAATTCGGCATGTTATGAAGGTCCCCGTCCTTTGACCTTGAATGTGACCTTGAAGGTCAAAGGTCAGAGGTCAGATCACCGTGACGGACGTTAGATCTTGACACGAGCTATCAAATGGTGCCACGTTTGACGATCTCCGGAACTAAATTCGGCATGTTATGAGGGTCCCCGTCCTTTGACCTTGAATATGACCTTGAAGGTCAAAGGTCAGAGGTCAGATCACCGTGACGGACGTTAGATCTTGACACGAGCTATCAAATGGTGCCTCTTTTGACGATCTCCGGAAATAAATTCGGCATGTTATGAGGGTCCCCGTCTTTTGACCTTGAATGTGACCTTGAAGGTCAAAGGTCAGAGGTCAGATCACTGTGACGGACGTTAGATCTTGACACGAGCTATCAAATGGTGCCACTTTTGACGATCTCCGGAAATAAATTCGGCATGTTATGAGGGTCCCCGTCCTTTGACCTTGAATATGACCTTGAAGGTCAAAGGTCAGAGGTCAGATCACCGTGACGGACGTTAGATCTTGACACGAGCTATCAAATGGTGCCACGTTTGACGATCTCCGGAACTAAATTCGGCATGTTATGAGGGTCCCC
Organism: Ashinkailepas kermadecensis; assembly: GCA_034440615.1. Lineage (NCBI taxonomy): Eukaryota > Metazoa > Arthropoda > Thecostraca > Neolepadidae > Ashinkailepas > Ashinkailepas kermadecensis. The sequence goes on from JAOTOM010003273.1 coordinate 60,938, forward strand.
GTCCTTTGACCTTGAATATGACCTTGAAGGTCAGAGGTCAGATGACCGTGACGGACGTTAGATCTTGACACGAGCTATCAAATGGTGCCTCTTTTGACGATCTCCGGAAATAAATTCGGCATGTTATGAGGGTCCCCGTCCTTTGACCTTCAATGTGACCTTGAAGGTCAAAGGTCAGAGGTCAGATCACTACGACGGACGTTAGATCTTGACACGAGCTATCAAATGGTGCCACTTTTGACGATCTCCGGAACTAAATTCGCCATGTTATGAGGGTCCCCGTCCTTTGACCTTGAATGTGACCTTGAAGGTCAAAGCTAAGAGGTCAGATCACCGTGACGGACGTTAGATCTTGACACGAGCTATCAAATGGTGCCACGTTTGACGATCTCCGGAACTAAATTCGCCATGTTATGAGGGTCCCCGTCCTTTGACCTTGAATGTGACCTTGAAGGTCATAGGTCAGAGGTCAGATCACCGTGACGGACGTTATATCTTGACACGAGCTATCAAATGGTGCCACTTTTGACGCTCTCCGGAAATAAATTCGGCATGTTATGAGGGTCCCCGTCCTTTGACCTTGAATGTGACCTTGAAGGTCAAAGGTCAGAGGTTAGATCACCGTGACGGACGTTATATCTTGACACGAGCTATCAAATGGTGCCACTTTTGACGATCTCCGGAACTAAATTCGGCATGTTATGAGGGTCCCCGTCCTTTGACCTTGAATATAACCTTGAAGGTCAAAGGTCAAAGGTCAGATCACTGTGACGGACGTTGGATCTTGACACGAGCTATCAAATGGTACCACTTTTGACGATCTCCGGAAATAAATTCGGCACGTTATGAGGGTCCCCGTCCTTTGACCTTGAATGTGACCTTGAAGGTCATAGGTCAGAGGTCAGATCACCGTGACGGACGTTAGATCTTGATACGAGCTATCAAATGGTGCCACTTTTGACGATCTCCGGAAATAAATTCGGCATGTTATGAGGGTCCCCGTCCTTTGACCTTGAATGTGACCTTGAAGGTCAAAGTAAAGAGGTCAGATCACCGTGACGGACGTTAGATCTTGACACGAGCTATCAAATGGTGCCACTTTTGACGATCTCCGGAAATAAATTCGGCATGTTATGAGGGTCCCCGTCCGTTGACCTTGAATGTGACCTTGAAGGTCAAAGGTCAGAGGTCAGATCACCGTGACGGACGTTGGATCTTGACACGAGCTATCAAATGGTGCCACTTTTGACGATCTCCGGAAATAAATTCGGCATGTTATGAGGGTCCCCGTCCTTTGACCTTGAATGTGACCTTGAAGGTCATAGGTCAGAGGTCAGATCACCGTGACGGACGTTAGATCTTGACACGAGCTATCAAGTGGTGCCACTTTTGATGATCTCCGGATATAAATTCGGCATGTTATGAGGGTCCCCGTCTTTGACCTTGAATGTGACCTTGAAGGTCAAAGGTAAGAGGTCAGATCACCGTGACGGACGTTGGATCTTGACACGAGCTATCAAATGGTGCCACTTTTGACGATCTCCGGAAATAAATTCGGCACGTTATGAGGGTCCCCGTCCTTGGACCTTGAATGTGACCTTGAAGGTCATAGGTCAGAGGTCAGATCACCGTGACGGACGTTAGATCTTGACACGAGCTATCAAATGGTGCCACTTTTGACGATCTACGGAAATAAATTCGGCATGTTATGAGGGTCCCCGTCCTTTGACCTTGAATTTGACCTTGAAGGTCAAACGTGACTTGTTAGATGACCTGATATTCGTAATCAGGGGGTCGAAATTAACCTTATACCATGTTTTCAGATATATCGTAGCATTTTGAATAAATATGAGCACCCCTAGTCCCACCCTGCTGTTTGCTGTTCGCTGTTCGCTGCTAACTTGACACACGTCCTAAATATAATGGGTAATGGCTACGCGTTTTAATATAGCTATTAGGAAGTGATTTGAAAACCAAATGAAGTGCCGTTATTTCATAAAGTATTTTGGAGTTATCTGATTGCAATGCTGAGTAATTGTTTTGGGGTTATCAGATTACAAAGCTGAATAATCTAATATATCTTGCTGTTTTACGCATGGTTGTTACACGTGCGCAATGCTTGTAAGCGAAAAGGATTTATAGATATATATAATGGGCGCTGTATAACCAATGCAGTTGATGCGCCCTAAAACCCAAATAACTAACTAGATATATATATATAATTATATATATATATATATATATATATATATATATATATATATATATATATGTATATATATATATATATATATATATATGTGTGTGTGTGTGTGTGTATGTATATATGTTTTCATTTTTTGTCCGACTTTCGGCCCTTCACTTTTATTCAACTTCCCGTCCCTTGACCATCACCAACCAAATTCGTGCGAATTTTGTTCCTGAACCGTTTCTATTTAACCACTGTTTATGTCCGTTTGACGTTCGCAATTGGACTTTTTGGGTTTTTACCTTTTTTGGGGGGGGGGCCCCTCCGGTTTTATGCGGGACAAGGCCAGAGTGCTGACCGCCGCTCGCATCAGACTTACCGAGGCTTGCCACGCCAACCGGCCCCGCACCCTCCTCTCCCCTTTTAACAGTCCAACCTGCATTGGAGTGTTACTATGTTACTATGTACAGCTGATTCTACAATCCAACCAGGCATAGGACCTATGCACATGGTGGAAAGTCACCTGCGTCGCATCGTAGTACGGAACGTATGAATGAATGTCAAGAAAGATCGATTTTATTTGCAGAATCAGCTGTACATAGTAAGTACAAACAGTGCATAACGCATGCACAGATGGTACATAGTAACAGTCCTATGCCTGGTTGCCAATCATAAAGAGACACCGTATCTCTCATGTTGAGCTGTCGATTAATCATCGGATCCATTTCACGGATGAAAGCCGCCTCTATGATAATTCAGTTTTGGTACACTGCGACATCGGGGCAATATGGTGGTATTCTTGATGATTATGGATGGGGTAAGTTTCGTGCTGTGCATCGACATGGTGTGCTGTCGTTGTGCCAATTCTTGGAGTGCATAGAGATGAGTCTAGATAGGGTGGTGGCGGTGTATCCAATGCAGGATGAGGCAGCCCGGGGCCACACCATGGGTATAAGGGCCCTCTACGTCGCACGAGAAACCCTCCTCGTCGGTCAGGACCGCATCCGTGGCTCGGCCTCTCCTCATCGACCCGAGAGCAGCTGTCAGCTCTGGGCCACTCTCAATCAGCGTGAGCCAAAGCCGACCCAAGGGTCCCGCACGTCATGAAACCCCTCCGTCGGCTCAGAGGTCCACGACCTACGACGAAGACCTACGACCTACCAACCGCCGCACTACAGTCGTCACGACCGGTCGAGATTCACTTAACGATCGGAAGAAAACAAGTTGTCCAGAAGTACTGAGTTTGACATAGGCTTGACAATTAGTGTACCTACAATGCAAATTATAACAACTCGTTGCCTGTTTCGCCGTCCACTTATTACGCATATCTGGACTTCACTTCTACTTTCGATCACCATGGTGTGGTACATGAAAACCAGTCAGGTACGCTAAACGCGGTGCTTCACAACTCAAAGAATGTACACAAAAGCTTTTCGTGGTTAGTACATGCTCAATGTTTCACAAGCACATTATTCACGTAAACGGGCAAGCGCACACACACGAGCACAAACGCGCAAACGCACTGTGTAGCACACAGTTAATTACAGGCATCAATCCAAATATGCGTTACAAGAGTGTTTTCACTTCATTTATGACCACACACGATACTTATAACCATACATGGTCGGGACCACCATTCTACCCACATATAACTTCGATAACTTCGATGGCTTCACGCTCTGTTGATGAGTGAGTTGAGGACAGGACAAAACGGCTGCCATCAGCGCCATCAGTATGTGTGCAGACCGCGTAGAACGAACGAATGGCAAAGGGTCAGACACTGATGCAGAAAAGATGAGTGGTGGGATTGGCTGGCGGTCAGGCTGGTGCCGGTGAAGCACGTACAAATGATATGGTTCTCGGGCGCTTGGCAGTCGGACGGGCAGAGTGGATTGTCGTGACGGTTGGTAGGTGGGTTGAAGACGTAGCGGGGTAGGTTATAGCAGCGGTTGGTGGACGGATTGAGGACGAGGAAAAACTGCTGGAAGCACGGACTGGTAGGAGTGCAGATGGCGCACGACCAACGGAAACGGTCAAAGGATGATTCATTGATGGAGGGGCAAGTCGCTTGACGTCATTGGTTGATCGTGGGACAGGTTGGATGGCGGCAGCGGTTGATGGTACGGCAGGAGGGTTGGCGACAGAGGCTGGCGGGCAGGTAGGGGCCAGAGTTCGATGGTTGACACCAACGGCTACCAGATGGGTTGACGAGGCAGGCTGGATGGCGGCAGCGGTTGATGGTGAGGCAGGAGAGTTGCCGACAGAGGCTGGCGGGCAGGTGGGGACCGGAGCAGGATCGGTGGCAGTCGCTGACGAAGAGGTCGAGTCATCATCGCCTGGCTGGTTGATGTCAGCGCCGTCAGCTGAGGCCAAATCGTCATCTGATGATCCCGAAGATGTGGCGGTGGCTGCCTGTCGGTGGCATCGCTGGCACGAGATGTTGCCAAAGCTTCCAAGGTCGCAAATTCGTTGGAACCGTAGTCCGCCTCTGAGAACCGAATATATACGTAAAGAGACTGTTGCAGCGGTGGACAACTTTTTAAAACACATTCAGAGCGTTCGTTGGTTGGTTATTGGAGTTTAGGGGCGCATCGACAGCGTCGGTCATACAGCGCCCAACATTCAAAGAGGCATTGGATACTGTGCATTTTTACGGCAATAGAAGATGCATATGTTGACTCCAACACCAACAAATGTGCATATGATTTTATGTCTCGCTATATTGATGGATAATCTGGCTGGTGCCAATACTGGAACACACGATGACATAACTTGAACGGAGAGGGGATTCAGCCGTACAGTGATCCGCTAATGATACGTCATGTAAATAACAATACAGCAGACAAATGGCAAGGAAATATCAAGGGATAATGCATAATACAAATATACTAATACCACTTAGTTGTTGTTGGTTATTGGTTTTTACGACACGTCGACCGTTGAGTCATGTAGCGTCGCCAATCTCTCACGCCGATTGGTCGCGGGCGAAGAGTAGCGACAGGCGAGACTCGAACCCACAACCTTTCGATTGTGAGACGAGCATCTTACTCCTAGACCACTCGTCCCCTACTAATACCACTTAAATGAGAATCGTAGGACGGTATGGTATCACACTTGTACCTAACCTCGTGGCATGTCATTCGGACTGACTTTTGTTTGCATTTCACTGTTTTACTGACGATGGTATGGGCGCTGCAATTATCTTGTTAGGAAAAACACTTGTATACGCAAAGGAATAATAAGAGATTCTACTCGGAATGGGCTGTTGGATTAAAACCCATAGTCTGATTAAGATTATTGATCCAACTTAGGAACTACAGCACTCGTCTATTCCACTTCGTCCAAGCCACGCGGCCCTCAAATATCAATGGAGTGATTGTACATCATCCCTGATTTAATGAATTCACTTCATGTAGACATCTTGACCTAACCTGCACCTCCCCAAACTATCCTGCCCTGCCCTGCCCTGCCCTGCCTTGCCCTGCCCTGCCCTGCCCTGCCCTGCCCTGCCCTGCCCTGCCCTGCCCTGCCCTGCCCTACCCTGCCCTACCCTGCCCTACCCTGCCCTGCCCTGCCCTGCCCTGCCCTGCCCTGCCCTGCCCTGCCCTGCCCTGCCCTGCCCTACCCTGCCCTACCCTGCCCTGCCCTACCCTCCCTCCCCCCCCTACCCTCCCTCCCTACCCTACCCCTACCCCCTCCCTCCTACCCTCCCTCCCTACCCTCCCTACCCTACCCTGCCCTACCCTACCCTACCCTACCCTACCCTACCCTACCTACCTAGGTGCCTAGGTAAATTTTCAGTATAAGGTGTCATTTTTTAGTTTTTTGAATTTTTCTTCGGAATACCATGTTTATGAATGTGGCTAAAATGGTGGGACCAATTATTTTCTGTGCAAATGCTTACTTTTCAGGTTGTTAGCAAAATAATCCAAACAAGGGGTGTCGAGTTAGGTAATGTATCATAAAAGGAAATGCTAAAGAAATGATGTACAAATGCAACATAACCTAAACTAGCCTAGCAAAACTTTGGAGAAAAAAATAGAAAAATATCAAGCAATTTATGTTCGGGAAATTCTCAAAATAAAAAAAACTAACCCAGCCTAACTGAACCCAAGCTGTTTTTAAAGCAAATATCCTATTTTAAAGAAGAACCCTTGATTCTTTGACAACACATTCAACCACTAGGTCATATAGCGTCTCCAGCCTCTCACTGTGATTGGTTGCCTGTTGGTTGGTTATTAGGGTTTTAGGGCACATCAACTGCATTGGTTATACAGCGCCCATTGATTGGTTGCCTGTGGATTCAGTAATGCTGCCGGTTGCATGATTTGAACCAACAATCTTGGGATCAAGAGTCTGATACTCCACCAACCGAGCTATTGTGGCCCAAATTTTGGTTTGATTTTTTTCTTTTTTTGTTGTAAACTTTCTGGTATCATTGTGCTATAAGGTGGTAGGTAACAAGAAAAGTTTTGACGCACATTTCCTCCATAAAGCAAACAAATGTGTCAGGTTTGGTTAGGTTAGGTTAGCTTACATTTTTTAAAGTGGGAAAATGTTTCTTTTCTTTTCTCATTCACAGAAAATAAATACCATCATCTTTATCACATTCATAAACATGGTAATCCAAAGATAAATAAAAACAAACAAAAAACATAAAACAAATTCACATGTGCCCATATACCTACCCGAGTGCCTAGGTACCTACCTGGGTGCCTAGGTACCTACCTGGGTGCCTAGGTACCTACCCAGGTGCCTAGGTACATACCCAGGCGACTAGGTACATACCTGGGTGACTAGGTACCTACCTAGGTGTCTAGGTACCTACATGGGTGCCTAGGTACATACCCAGGTGCCTATGGACCTACCCGGGGGCCTAGGAACCTACCCAGGTGCCTAGGAACCTACCCAGGTGCCTAGGAACCTACCTAGGTGCCTACGAACATACCCAGGTGCCTAGGTACCTACCTACCTAGGTACGATATTGGTGCGTTCTTTGATATCTGGTTTCACATTGGTACATGTCTTACCTATATAGGTAGGAAGGTAGGTACCTAAAGAAGCGCAAACTGAGAACAACTGCGAGACTACATCAAGCTACTCACCTGCCTCTACCGAACCCGACTGACACAACCACAAAGCTGCGGGTTAAGAAACGGGACAGCGAGTACCCGCGGCCGGGCATGTTTACTTATGCAAGAAAAGCCACGACTATCAAAATACTAAGAGAAAGGATAATATCCACCTCTTTCACGTCCTCATTTCCGGTCACACCGTATATATCTCCACAGGCAAGTTTAGTAATTATACCTACTAAAGTTCCGGAAGTTTAGTAAATATTCCTACTAAACTCACTGCCCCTCTTAGTAAATATACCTACGAAACCTTCTCGAGGATGTGTTGCTATCTATATAAATATTTCGTACTGCCACTACCACCTGTCGTCCGACGCCTAGGGTCTGTTCCCGTCGCTCCACTAACCTCCACTGGTCGTTCCCGTCGCAAATCCGGTGGAGATTTTTCCTCCACCAACCTCCACCAGTGGAGCAAAAGCTCCACCAGCCCAGAAGCAGGGTCCAATCATGGTTTTTCAGTTGAGCTCAATCACGGCGCACTTGCGCCATATATTTGCGCGTAAACAACGTCCTCCATCATACGAATCTCATCTTCATGCATGAACTGAATACCAGGATCATCCTTCGCAAAGGAAATATGAAATTACTACAACTATGAACAATAATCGAAGTAACAGATGCAGACCACAAACATGTTTTTAGGCCTTTGATCTACGTCATCCGGCCTAAGGGAAGATGTTACTTTACCGGCCGGATCCGCCGCAATTCCCGTGCCCAGAAGTACCGTCGTTCTCCTGGCGCCGACTAAAATCCTACTCGAGCCCGATCGACGAGGTCGGGGAAGTTGGGATGAGGAAAAGTCAGCATCGGGTAGAGAAGCGCCTCGGGGCCGAGGAGCCCCGCGGGTCCAGACACGAGATTATATGCTATACGTTAAGAAGGCAGGCCAAACCGCAAAACAGGGGGAAACGATGATCAACCGAGAGGAAAGAGAGATTGCCTGGTTCATCCCTTAGGCGAAAAGGACGTGTACTCCCCGCAGTCTCTGAGGACACATACATAGCCAGAAATAAAGACAAATTTGGGACTTTGTAAAACAAGGCATACCATGTACATTGTGCGATCATCTGGACAAACATTTGAAAGGCAATTTGGCCAATTTATGATACAGCGCCAAATACTTCATTTTTGTCGCGGAATTCACACCGCTGTCAGCTGATTTCTCCACCAAGCTCCACCGGTCGTTCCCGTGGGCCAGTCTCAACTAGCCTCCACTAGCCTCCACTGAGTTCCTTCTGGTGGAGCCACGGGAACAGACCCTAGTGTTTACACATGTTTACACCAAGTCCGATAGGTGGCAGCGGGCCCCCACGAAGTGGGTTTGGTAGCGGGCTTGAAGGTTTCCCTTCACCATTGGTTTACATGCAATCTTACCGTTTTTCTCTACGCTCTCTTGCATGTTTATGGCAATATAGATCACTTTGACGTATACCAATTGAAAGACCTATTCTTCAGCTTCAGCAAAATGTATCCTAAATGACCCAGTAACAATCTTCCTGCCTAACAATGTGCCGTTTCCGGCAGGCTGACCATCAAGTGCCTTCAAAATGAAGGGATTTTTCCCGATATTGATAGGCTCCCTCTACCGTCCGTTTTAGCTAGTGTTGTCACCCCGTTCGAGAGCGGAAGAGAGGACAGACGGGGGGGGGGAGGGGCTAATTGCGCCATAGCTTCTTCCCTTCAGTGGCAGGAAAATTTCCGAAAAGTAACCACAGAAGACCGCCTGAAATGATCTAACCGCCCCTAGACCGTAATAGGAGGCCCTTTGCCGTCATAAGAGGTCCCATAGCCGCCACAGGAAGCCAATAGCTGCCACAAGAGCCAGGGACGGATCCAGGAATGCATGGGGGGGGGGCATGTGCCCGAACTTCCGTCCCTGGATCCGCCACCGACAGGAGGCCCCATATATTCCACGTAATATATATATATATATATATATATATATATATATATATATATATATATATATATATATATATATATATATATGTGCATTTGTGTGTATATATATATATATATATATGTGTGTGTGTGTGTGTGTGTCTGGTGCATGAATGGTTCAAAAGCAATCTTCACCAATGAGCCGCAAGACATTATTGCAAATGATTATGCCCTTTATTTGCATGCTTACGGTTAAGCCTACACATGAATGGATGCACGCGTTTGGTTTGTGGGTGCATATGCAGTCTGTATATATTGGTGGCAAATTGTGAAAATAATTGGTGTGGCAGGGGATGCTTGTTGATACCCGCTGATGACATCTGTTCGCTATGTCTGTGTGCAGGAAGCTGGCTGCATCTGTCATTGAGGATGCAAGTCACAAATTTGAAATTGCATAAAAATGGTTACCTTCGACCCAACTGCAGATGTAGCGTCCTGCTTGCGTTGTTCATAAAACTCCCCAAATACGAATATATGGAGTGCGAATATGTTCTTAGTACGATTCTCACGTGTATTTGCTCATACGTATTTCAAGTACGAATGTATCGCGAATTCATAACGTAACCAAGTAACAACGGCAGCAGCACGACTACCTGCGTGGATCGCCAACCGTGGTTGGTGAGAAAAAATACAGACATGAACTCACAATATAAGAATATTTCACCTGTAACTTCGCCTGCTTTCATTCATCACTCGCATCGCAGCCGTAATGTACGAGTGGTCTGCGCACACGTGGTGACCGTCTGTCACAGCGCGGCTTGAACTTGATCCTATGTACTGAACTGGGGCGGCAAGGGAACACACACGCCAGCGGGTAAGGTTACCCCTCGCGCAAATGACGTCGCAGGAGCCGACGGGACGGCTTCGGGAACGGACACGGCAACGGCACCATTCGCAACCTGATCTGGCCATAATGTGAATGACCTATCAGCGGTCCGCGACCTGGACCGTGCACGCCTGACCCGCTGTCTGCACGATGGTCGCTGGCAGCCGGCGGCTGTGGAAAGCTGACGTCTTCCAATTTATATATTTATTTATTTCACAATACATGCCCGCCACGTGCAGTGCCTATTATGGACAGTCCTCTGCAATTTGTTATGAAAATCACATTTTAAAGTCATATTTAGGCAATCCAACATCCGTAGGTTTCAAGTAATACAATATTAGTGCGTTTAAGTGATTCAACATCGGCAGGTTTTAGGCCGTCCAACATCAGGTGGCTAGGTTAGGTTGTATTAATTTTTATTGATAATTGTATGTTATTTTTCATTATATACCACCAGACCAAAAACCTTTTCCCCACACTTCCCATATGTTGTTGAGGTGGGGTAGCAGGTACATGAAGTCAATTTTTTTCTTGTTAAAAAAAAGTTATTTCAATGTTTTTAATATTCTTTCCTTGGACTGATTTCTTAGACAGAGGTACTTGAACTTAAAGTGCTTATATCTTTGGAAGTTTTCATTTTCCAAAGGAATGAGTGTCAAATCAGAAAACACCAGAATAACAACATTGTGATCAGAAATGGCCCAGGGACTTCTTATGCATGTTTGCCATTTTAATGATGATTATTGGGGTTTTAGGGTGCGTAAACCCCATTGGGTTATATTGCACCCATAACAAGGTTGCCTAAGCACGCGGCAGACTGTCACAAACGAATATAAAACATCGGTAGCTATTAAGGCGCTTTATCTAAGAACTGTGGAAACAAGTAATCAGTTAGGCAGGTGCATATATTACGTAAAATCCCATCTCCGCAAGGAAGCATAAAACTGCTCCATTGTGTATCAATCGGTAATAATCGCCCAATAGGTTCTTCAACCTCAGAGCATTCGCATCTTATCCGAAGTGGCGCCTACGTTCTTCTGTGTATGCTTGGCACGCCACCAGCACATGGTGCACAGTCAGCGCGGCATTACACCTAACACATTTCGGCCTGTCGTCCCCGCACAATAAATACCTGTGTTGCTAGAGTGTGACCAATTATGAGACGACAGATGGCTACCTCGTCCCTTCTAGTTTGGCTGAAGGACGAGGGCCACGGAGCTAAGGTTTGATTTGCTTTAATTTGTTGAACTCCACTTGGTCCAATTTGCCCTGCCACTATCTGAGAATAAATGATGAGATAATTTGGTAGTAGTCACTGGCAGGGAGTGGGAGAACGCGACTCCTTGGCGCTTGTGCTGAACGCCTTGCAGCCCTGTCGGCCAGCTCGTTACCACGGATTCCGACATGTGCTGGAATCCAGCAAAGTATGACCTGTTTTCCCATGCGATGCAGCGAAGTAAGGTGCGATAAAATGTCTCGTACGATGACATGTTGCTGGTTAAAACTGTGCAGTGCCACAAGACTGCTCAGAGAATCAGTCAAAATAACATGCAAAATATCGTCGTCAACCTCGATGTATGCAAGAGTTTTGCTGATGGCCATCAACTCCGCAGTGAAGATCGTGGCGTGTGGCGGCATTTTACACAAATCCTATAATTGTTGATGGAAAGAATCAACCTAAATATAGGCATCACTCACTTGTTATCTCATGATAAGCTCATTCTTTGTCCATTCTGTAACAAAATGTAGCCCATAAATTCACCATTTCAGTCAGCAGATCTGACCCAAATCATATATTTATCATACCTTTGACCCTAACTTAGTGTAGCTATAACTTAGTAGTAAATAGGGTCTTATCGAGATTGTTATTTTGGTGCACAAAGACCATACTTTTTTGCCAGCAAGCACAAAAATTGGTTGAACAGCAAAATAATACCAAAAAGGAGTGCTCTCAACTGGTTCATATACAATAACTAGTTATTGAAAGCTATAGAAATTTGCAAGGTCACCTAGTATAAAATTAGCCAGCCTAATTGATTTTCTCAGAGAAAAGTATCAAAATCTTGAAATAAAAGGACATAACCTAACCAGGCCTATCCATCTTTTTTTCTGTGGGGGAAAAACATTGTCAACATGCAAACAAAGCAAGAAAAACAAAACAACATAATGTTGCAAATGATGTAAACATCACTTATACAAAAAGTTTCAAGATTACCCAGGATATTGGCTGGTGGGAATATTATGGTGGGAATAGCTGATGGTAGGAGACATTTGCTTCTCTGCAAAGAGTTGAGCAGCTCTTTCTTTAGATTACTTCTCTGATCAATTTATTTTAAATGCTTGGAGCATGCTCTTGGTTCCCAACATTTGAGAACTTAGACATGTTTTATTGTATGCTAAGATATTTTGCTAAGGCAGAATCCTGATAAATATGGTGTAACCAGATTTCTTCTTTATTAAAGTTGCCTGCCCAGTGCCACCTCTGGTACTGCACAGTAAGGCATGACACCTAAAACAGAGATGTGTTACATTAAAACATTCTATCTAGATGCTGAATTCATACTACAGGAAATCAGACTGCAATTCATGGAGTTTCAGAATGGCATTCATAGCATGACTATTGTATTGTACATAAATGTTCAATTATGCATGTGTCGTCAATAATCCATGCAAAATTAATAAAGGAATAATGCACCATGCCCTGGGTCTAGCTGGCATAGAAAGAGCTATGTTTGCAATGACTGTTGTATGTCAATGTAGGTAGGTAGGTACATGTTTGGAAAGATAGGCTTCTCCTGGATTTTTGGAATCCAAAACACTATCCTCTCCAGAAAATTGTTTCTTGTTTTCTCATCTGGAGGTTGAATCTCCTAAGTCACCTCCTATGTTTGACAATGAGCTGCTGTGATCAAGTAAGTGCTCAAAATTCACCGAAAGTGGGTGCAAATTGAGTGGATGCATAAGGTTTGAACAAAAATATTCTCCATACTGGATGACTACAAAATATTCCTCTCAACATGCAATATTACAATGCAGAAATCCAACCTTGCCTATGCATGATAAAAATATGTGTCGGAACAAATGTTCACTGGAAAGAACAGGACAAGATTAATAACTCAGTCAGCGGAAGATAAATATATTTGCTTGTAGAGGAAGCAAAATAAAAGTAACCATTGCGTATGATTTGAGGAAAGTTGTCTGCAACCATATTGATACCATATTAAAAAACCTTCGGATGACGGCTTGCCGGCTTGAAGGAAAACTTCGATCTACCTTCTAGTAAAGGTATCTTGGGTGGCAGTGTTGGCATGCACTCCATTAAGAGCAATCTCTATTTGTATCGGCTATGGAATCTTCTGAATAATACTAATTCGCATGGTGCGTGTCATGCAGAAAGGTGTATTCGTTAAGTGTTTCTACATATAGTTTTATGAACGGTGATGCATTGGGGAATTATATGGTATTTTTGTTTGTAGATATGGCAGTGCCGCTTGAGGTTCTTTTCCCGTCGCAAGTGGATAGGCGATTGTGGTGAGTGATTCTGGTTTAACCGGAACTCCATTTATAGACTTATAGGTGCGTAAGATGCTTATTTTTATATATCTACCTGAACATAGAGTAGTACTTAATTGCCAATATCTTCGTTTCTCCGCCGCTGCTTGTTATGGCTTATTGCTCGTTTGTTGTGCATGGTCCCCAGGGTGGGAATTAAGCCACTTCCTCATAAATTTTATTGCTGAAAATATTTTTGCACGCCGGGTTCATACTGGATAGGATGGGCTTCACATGTGCTCTGACACAAATCAAAATGTGGGAGCCAAGATATCAATAAAAACAAATGCAGAATGACGCCCACAAAAATGGGTAAATTTCCAGAACTAGGTAAAATGTGATTTTTTGGATTTTTTTTTGAATACAGGGTATCTTACAGTAAAAATCATGATGTGACCACTCATTTTCTCTGCAAATGATTACTTTTAAGTCGGCGACAATGAACAACTGCACAATGAAGCCATTATTACACTGCCGTGTTCTGCTTACGGTCAAGAGTTCAAAAATTAAATATGAATATATAAATAATACAACAAAATAAAATATCCTAGCCTAACCTAACCTAGACTAAGATAACGTAGCATAATATATAAAATATATATCATAATATAATCTAACCAAACCTAACCTAACCTAACCAGAAAACCAGAATTATCTGAAACAAATTTTTCGGCCATGACGTCATCAAATATATTTAAATAAAATAATACAGCATAGCAAGGAATGTCGACGCCACCCTTATCCACTGTGGCTGGCGCGGCGTGTTGCAAGTATATGCATTCTCGGAGATAATGTTGAATTAAGGCAGAAACATAAGGTTTTTGATGCCAAAGAGTATCAAATCGAGTGCCTGAAGTGTTGAATGTCTTCTTTATCACGTCTGTGACACACCAGGTACGGATAATTATACGCGATGTGCTATGTTTGCAGAGTGAAGATTATGGTCGTGTATTTGTTTGCCAACTGAAAAGTAATCATTTGCGGAGAAAATGAGTGGTTGCATCATGATTTTTACATTAAAAACCCCGTATTCAAAAAACAAGAATTCCAAAAAATCACATTTTACCTAGTTCTGGAATAATACCCAAAAATGCTGGTTATTCCACTTATGGTTACCACCAGAGTGGGAAACTTACTTTCCAGGTTGGGAGTCGGAGTGCATACTGATTTCTTCCGGAGTACATTTTCATGGTCATTATTTTTTTATGCATGGAATCTGTTTACCAGTAACTGACCAGAAAAACCTAAATCAGTACCTACATAATATGCATAAGTAATATCATTATCATTCTTGGTCAAATCAAATGCCAAAACATACGAACAAAGAAGTGAACAATGGATGGCACTGCCCGGCAGTGACCAGTAATAATCAGCACTGTTTCATTTCTTATAACTCACAGGAGAAATGCATTTTCCTTTCACTGTTGGTTTCAGTACAAGGCTAGCCATATGAAAAACAAACAAAAAACTTCACCCTCAGCTCAGAGCGCATACCTACCTACGCAGCCAATTTCCCACGTAATACGAACGCAACTACGCTACCGCACACACCACAGTTGGATGTGATCAAAGCAAAGGATCAGTCAAGGTCTTGTGTTTACTGTTGACTTGTGTGGACACTGTTAACCATGTGTTCAAAGTTGCTGATGGTTATGATGTCATATACAAAATACCTTGCATTGATTGGTTGACAGACAGATTTCAAAACAGAAAACGCTAACACAGCCAATTCTGATCGGTGGCCTCCGGGGCTCTGGAGACGTCTCTTAAAACTGTCAAAGTTTCCCACTATAGGGTGGCAGAAACACAGGTATCCCGAGACGCGGCTCCAGAGCTGGAGAACAGTGTTCTCAGTGCGCATGTGCATCATCTTGCAAGTTGCTGTTGGCGCGTTGTTGTCGGTAATTCCAGTGGTTGAGATTGATGGAGTGTGTGAAGCTGTGGTCTGGCTGCTGACTGCTACAAAAAGTGATTAGTTTGAGTGGTGACCGTAAGTGGAATAACCAGCGTTTTTTTGGGTGTCGTTCTGTGTTTGCTTTTATTGATAACTTTGTTCCCACATTTGTGTCGGAGTACATGTGAAGCCCATCCTATCCAGTATGAACCCGGAGTGCAAAAATGTTTTCAGAGATGGAATCTCTTAAGAAGTGCCTTAATTCCCACCCTGGTTACCACTCAACCTAACCACTTTTTGTAGCAGTCAGCAACCAGACCACAGCTTCACACTCTTCTCTCAATCTCAACCACTGGAAATGCAGAAGACAACACACTAACAGTGCTTGGAAGACACAAGCACACTGAGTGCAATGTTCTCCGGTTACTGCACATCTCCGAAAATCTACATTCATGCTACCCATATAGTGGGTAAATTTGGGTATTATTGGAGATCAAGGAAATTTTATAGAGTATTTTAAGGTGAAAATGACCATATGACCACTCATTTTATCTGCAAGTGATTACTTTTCAGTTGGCAAAGAAATACACCATCATAATCTTCACTACACTTATGGCCAATCGCATATAATTAGCCATACCTGGTGCATCACAGATGCACAATAAATAAATAAATAAATGCACAAGAATAAATTCAAGACTTGATTTGATACCCATTGACATAAACAATTTGATACCCATTGACATAAACATCTTATGTTTCTGATTTCATTCCATATTCATTCCTGACAATGAATACTTCCAGCCAGATGCATCTGAAACCTTCAATCAAGGCCTGAAGTTTCTTGCAATGCGGTTAATGTTAACGGCAGTGCTAGCCAAGGTGGGAATTAAGGCACTTCTTAAGAGATTTTCTCTGAAAACATTTTTGCACTCTGGGTTCATACTGGATAGGATGGCTTCACATGTACTCCAGCATAAATTTGGGAAGAAAGATATCAAGAAAAACAAACGGAACAACACACAAAAATGCTGATTATTCCACTTATGGTCACCACTCAAACTGACCACTTTTTGTAGCAGTCAGCAGCCAGACCACGGCCTCACACTCCATCAATCTCAACCACCGGAACGCAACTTTGCTACCGCACAAATTATAATTATAAAAAAATTTAGCATTTAATATTAAGAAGAATTGGTTTCAATCCATTTTGCAATTTTTTCATTGGCAACAATCATTGTTTGGTGGTGTAAAGAAAATGGTGTTAGACAGGTTGTCTTTAATATAATATTAATGAACCATTTGTATTCTGAAATCCATACCCCAATATGCAAATCTGTCATTACACAAGCATCCTGCTCATGAGTTGTGTTGATGGGTGCTGTATGACCAACACAGTTGATGTGCCCGTAAGCCCAAATAACTAACCATGAGTTGTGTTGTGAATATTCATTATTTGTTGGGTGTGCGCATGTCAGGAGTATCAGGTATGCATGTATAAACTTGCTTGGTATCAATTAAAATATGCTTTTGTTGCCATTTTATCTAGTGTTGCTACAGACATTGGCTGATGACCACAACCTTGGCTAATTTAAGCATAACACCAATGTGTCATCTGGCAGTGATACATTGGCTGCTAGATACCATAGATTTGAGTGCAGTCTCCATGTAAATTAGAAAGAATATTGCTATTTGGTGATGTTTTCCTTGTAAGTCTAATTCTACTTATTTGAGCAGCAGGGTAGGGATTAAGGCACTTAATCTCTGAAAGCATTTTTGCACTCAGGGTTCATACTCGATAGGATGGGCTTCGCATGTACTCTGACACACATGTGGGAAGAACATAGATATCAATAAAAACAAACACAGAATGACACCCACAAACACTGGTTATTCCACTTATGGTTATGTTAAGAATCAAACTAACCACTTACCGTAGCAGCCAGCACCGGAACAATTTCACACACTTCACTCAATCTCAACCACTGGAAAGGCAGAGGACAATTCATGGAAGCCCATAAACCCCAATAACCAACCAACCAACTCACGAAAGCTGCTTGCAAGATGCTGCACCTGCACACTGCATAAAATATTATCCGGTTTCTCCGACTCCAGCCGAGGCATCTCCGGAAACCTGCTTTCGAGACACCCTAAAGTGGTAAAATTTGACTGTTTTCAGAGCTGTTCCCTGGAGTCCCAGAGTGCACAGATCAGAATTTGCTGCATTAGTGTTTTCTGTTCTGAAATCTTGCTGTCAACCATTTGATGCAAGGTATTTTTTCTATGATGTCATAACAATTAGCAACTTTTAGCACATTGTTAATAGTGTTATTCCACAAACTCAGGACCTTGACTGGACCAACTTGACCTTTGGGCTGAGCACAGTCGAACTGGATGGGTGGGTTGCTGCGGCATGGTATCACATAGGTAATTATCTGCATTGGTAGGTATGCACTCCGAACTGAGGGTGAAGTGTGAAGTATTTTTGTGTTTTATATGGCTATCCTTGTACTGAAGCCAACAGTGAAAGGAAAACATATTGCTCCTGTGAGTAATGACAGCTGAAGCCATGACGATTATCACTATTCACTGCCAGGCAGTAGGGGATGAGTAGTTTAGGGGTAAGTTGCCCATCTCACAATTGGAAGATTGTGGGTTTGAGTCTCACCTGTTGCTACTCTTTGCCCACGACCAATCAGAGTGAGATATTGGCGACGCTATGTGACTCAACTGTTGATGTGTCGTAAGACCAATAAACACCAACCACTGCCAGGTGGTACCATCCATTGTTCACCTCCCCTCAAGGAAATGTGTGTATTATGCATTTTTGCATATTATGTATTGTTTATTTTATGCAGTGTGCATATTATGTGCTGACTACATAGGCTTCTCCCACCAGTTACAGTATAACCAAGAGTATAACAGATTTGACACCTTAAAAAATGCACAAACAAGTTGGTATGCACTCCAACTTAAAATTATAAAAGTAAGTTTTCCCACTGTTCAGCAGTGTCAATAGTCAACTATTTTGTTATTGAAACTTAGGTGGGAATTAGAATCAGTGATTGCTTCTAATTTGTGTGGAACATTATGCCAGGTCTCCTCACTATTTTGTTCCTGAGCCCATGTGACCTGGGAGTGAAAAGCTCCTGTGAAACCAACTATGGACTCGGACAATATAGAGTGAGGAGACTTGGCATAATGATCTACATAAATTAGAAGTGATCACTAACTCCTACATCAGTTTTCATAACAAAATAGTTTTCACTATAAATGCTGCTGAAATAAACTCAATTAAGCTTGCAAACATCAGCAAATATCAATACACTCTTGGAATTTCTTCTTTTAAGGAATGGGCGTAAAATGACCTTTGCAGTTGGCACGCCCCTAAACACCAATCCACGACCACATCTTCTTTTAAGGCATGTTTATGAATGTCTTGAACATCATGTGACCACTCATTTCCTCTGTGAATGCATACTTTTCAATTGAATTTACACACAAATTAAAATGTCAAGATGCTTCAAATGTACTTCAAACTGAATTGCTTATATCTCAAAATGTCCTCGTTTCCCAGAGAAGTGAATATCAGATTCATTCAAATCACATCAGAAAACACATTTGTGACAAAAAGTTGGCAAGTGCCTTCCTCTATATAATTACCATACTTTTTAAGTTTTTTTCTTCTGAAAATAGTTTTGCACCCCAGTTTTGAACTGGAGATAGGTTTGTAGAATGTTTTCTTTTGACACCCCATGTGAATCACATTAAAAAAATATGGAAGCATGTTTCTGAATGTGATGTGATGTGAATGTGATGATGAAGATAAGTGCAACCATTCATTTCTGTGGAAAAGGAGCACTTCATTAGTTTCACTTTTTGTTACCAACAACTTCATGAATTGTGAAGTTCTTGCTGATTGTATTGATTCATTTCATCCTGAATACATTGATCTAGGGTCATGCAATGTATTGTGCAGATATTTCACCACAGCCATAATCCACTCTCTAGATTTTGTGCTTCTAGCTTCAGTAATTTCTGAGTTCTTAGGGGAGGGCAAATCCACCCCCTCTTGGTTGGATTATGTGAGAGGTGCAAGTGTTAATCTGAGTCAGCATTCATGGTCTTCATTTGTCCATACATGGGTGCATCTGTATGTCAAGAATCAGTGTAGGATTTCCATATTTTTTTCTTGGTAGTGGAGTACATAATTTTTAACTGGAGCACAAAATGTTGAGCCGGAATACAAAAATAGCAATGCACTTGCCAACAATTAACCTTGTTTTAATGGGGCTGAAAACCAATGTTAGCATTGTTGTATGCATAAACATCTTGGCAAACATCCATGTCCAAAATTTTGCTGCAGTAAAAAAATGAGGAGTTGTCCATAATTAGGTAGCATTGCTTTAATGGAATTACAAATCAATGTTAGCATTTCATGCTGTTACATGCTCAACAATTACACGTTTTACCACACCAGAATTTTACATGGGACACAAGTAAGACTCACTGGGCAATAATGTAGTGCATCATGCCTTGAACCCTTTTTAAAAATGGGAATAACTTGTGAGGTTTTCTAACTATCAGGAAGACTTCCAGTAGAAAGATGAGTTTAAAATGATGAAAATGGTTTTACAAGCTCCTCACAGCAAGATACAATTAACTGGGGGTGGACCCCATCAGTGGACCCTGGGAGGGATGGCGGGCACCACGAGGAATCGAAACCCATGACAACCGCCGAACCAAGGCTTTACACCATTCCACCTTCACCAGGCAAACAAAACCTTCTGGCTGATCTATTTACAACAGGGGAGAAAAACCAGGCGTGGCAAACACCATAGCCAACCCCTACTTCTCTGAACAATGGTATCTATCATGCACCACTTCCTGCCACACTCGCCAGTATGATCCAAACTTATGGAAATAGACTTCACATCTCATGGTGACAATCGACAGAGTGAAACCGAATGGGCACACTTAGCTATCACTGCCAGTACACATTTGGGTACCCACACCACAAACCTAAAAAATAATCAACCCACAAACACTCACCAACTCCATCAGACCGTCCTTCCCAACAGTTGTCAAAGATGTACTGGAAAATAGAGCCGGGTCTGATTCGCTTACCCCAGCGGTAGAACTACGGCGGATCACCGGGCCGGCAACAGATGGGTCGGAGTAAAACCGGAACAGGTATTACAGACCCTTCACCGACACTGATGAACTCCAAATGCAGTTATATTTCAAGGCGCACAATTTATCTTAGCACAGATTTCAAAAATAGTATTGGACAGTCATTCATAAGTTCACAAATGGCATTGGTTTCTTGGTGTTGTCACCTCGGAGAACTTCATTGCTCCAAAGCCACTTTGAGGAAATATAAAGTGACTTTTTTGCATTGAACGGGCTCATGGTGTCTTAAAAAGTTGTCTCTTTAACAAAATGACCTTCGATTGCACATTCAAAGCATCTTAATTGCCAAACGGGTCCTGAAATATTTACTCCGGCGATACCAAGTACCGCCAGTTTTGCCAACTAGGGATATTTGCCCATGACTCAGAATAATAAATATTGAATACATATTGAATTAAATATTGACGATATAGTGACACAAAAGTAGGATCTTCTCACATGACGTCACATGCCGCCAGTTGTAACTGGACAGCGGAGACGTTTTTAGCGCAACACCGAGAAACACGTCTTGGTATGGCATGCTATACAGGCTGTACGCATTTCAAAGTTTTGTTATGGTCGACAGGGATTGTTGGTGAGTGGGCGCATACGGACTGCTGAAACTGCTAGTTGTTTTCAGGTATGGACTTAGAGTGGTAGAACTCAACCAAACAATGTTGTTCTTCCTTTTCCCTTCTGGAGTACAAAATATTTCATTTTGTCCAGTCACAATCCTGGAGTACAAAATTTATTGGTATGCATAACACCAACAAACACCAGTTTTTCCAACACTGTCAAGAATTATGCTAGTGTGCATCCATATTTGTGGAATTTTCCCTAGGAATCTAAAGGGATAAAAACAAGTAAGGATAATATAGTAACTTAGGTGTGACTATCTGCTCAAATTTAATGAAGTGTATGAGATTATACCACCATTGCATTGCCAGGCTGCACCACTATGACCTTCCAGCATGAAAAAGGAGTGGCCAGCTTTCTGGACAGGGTATCTCATTTCATCTCTTTCCTTTGGTTTTATGATCAGGTTCTGATGTCGGTTCACAACAACCTCTGCTGAATTGTTTATTATCCATATTCTCTTACAGCATGTTCAGCCCTTTACAGGATATGTCATGAGTTAAAAAGCTCACTACTTGAAGTAGCTTAGAATGAAGCACCCATGTCTGATTCATTGGCAATCAGTTTTTAATTGCACTACCCAGAAAATCCCATGGTGATCTTTAAGACCTGCTCGAAACTCGTTCTGTATGTGTTGATTGACGCAAATACACATAGACACACGTCCATTGATAGACACACGTCTTGTGTGTCTATCAATTATTTTTCTCTAATGTGTATGCTCATCTCTGAGAGGATTGTTTTATGAATATCCTCTGTTGTTAAGCTATTTTACCAGCTGCATTATGTTACTTGGTAAACAATGTGCAACTCACCTACATGATTACCATGAATCCCTGTTAGTCCATTTCGATCAATGGGTCCAGGTTCATCAGATGATCCAACTGGATCAATGTATCTAACTGCATGGGTGGTTCCAATTGATTTTGCATTGCACTCAATAAAATATGCTGAAGCCATCAAGTAGTTCTCTCTTAGGCTTTTCAACTATGGTTGCTGTTCCATTTACTAAAACAAGCTTAATTGTCAGAAAAATACAATACTTTTGTCTTGAGCATATACTATTTTTATCTATTTCAATCATGGTTGACAAATTGCTGGCAAAGACTAGTTCTTAATCTTGCTAGTGGTATTAACGAGTACTGTACGGTACTGTGAAAAATAACTGTTAGCCCTGCAGCAGACCCGGGGACGAGTGGTCTAGGGGTGAGATGCTCGTCTCACAATCGAAAGGTTGTGGGTTCGAGTCTCGCCTGTCGCTACTCTTCGCCCGCGACCAATCGGCGTGAGAGATTGGCGACGCTACATGACTCAACGGTCGACGTGTCGTAAAACCAATAACGAACCAACCAACCAACCTGCAGCAGACCATGATGGGTTTATGTCTCTGTAATCTGGACAAGTTCCAGATGAGGACTCAAACCTGGTCACGGTCTCCTGTGCAGGGTTTTGTCTTCACAGCAACTCCTTTGTCATGCCCCTGGTGTTGGCTTGGTGATGCCAATGCCTTGCTAACCCTGATTTGGACTAAGATTGGACATCCTGGCCAGTACTGGATGTGTTGCCAGGAGAGCAAAAGTAGCCAGGTGGGCCCTTCTTGCATGTTGCCATCTAACCGACCTGCTGACCCAGTGTTAAAATGATGATGTATCGTTAGTTGTGAGATGTCAAAATGAGAACAGCAGGATGTCGAAATCGTCCTGGATATATTGCTGTTTAAATACTTCGGTCCTTAAAACCCAGTCTTAAGACAAATGCGTACATATGACACCATATTGCATCTCTTGAGAGGTACCTGTTTTTGGGATAACGATATCAACGAGAACGATAGAAATACCTGTGCTATAAACCGGTATTGTATAACATGCACATTATAGGTAATCCCTTTACCTTGAATTTCACTACGGGGTGTTCGTAATCACACTCCCGCATCCGTTATGGTGAGCGTAAGCATGACACTAACAAACATGGTACTGTTAAAATGATGCATGAAATCTTCACAAGCACACACCAGAAGCACGATGTTGATACTTCTTTGGGAAGGATGCAGATTAAGTGTTCAATAAGAGATACATTCCACCCATTTTAACGAATAATTTACCACTGCTGACCTATGCAGCCAGGAAGTCAATGTAGTGGGTGGCTGGTCGAAGTCATCAAGTTGGATCAGATCACAATATGCAAAAAGGTAAGTAATTTTCAATGTGGGCTTGAACAACACCTGAAGCATGCACATTATGTGCCAGATGTGACAACAGACACAAAATGTATAAACTACAAGCATGACATGTGCCTCTCTCCTACACACAGAATATGGCACCTAAGAAGGGCAAGAAGAATGAAGAGCAGGTGCAGGTGTCCCTCGGGCCGCAGGTGCGCGAGGGCGAAAACGTGTTCGGCGTTGCGCACATTTATGCCAGCTTCAACGATACGTTCGTGCACGTGACTGACCTCTCGGGGCGTGAGACGATCGTGCGGGTCACGGGCGGCATGAAGGTCAAGGCCGACCGAGACGAGTCGTCGCCGTACGCCGCCATGTTGGCAGCTCAGGTCAGTCGGGTCACCAGCAGGAAATGAGCACAGGTTGCAGTGAATGCGCAAGGGACTTGCACTTTTCTTCCTTGGGACAGCAGTGCTGCATACTGTCTTCATTGCTTATTACTTTGTGCATTGTTGTGTTGTCATGCATTTATCCAAACTGTGGTTGGGGGGGGTGCTGGATAGTGTAGGATGTCATTTTAATTTATTGTTGTACTTCGTTTAGCATACTACTGTTTTGTGCTTGTCAATCATGATGGTGTGATTTATGGAGATATTTGTTCTGTGGTACAATGAAAGAGATGTGCCAGGAATGTCAACCATGAGTGGTACACCTGCCATACCCTCCATCAGGTGTATGAAGTGTAATGTTCAGTCCTCCCCAGGTGAGAGGTTATGTTCTGTGCTGACCTCTATCAACCAAGGTGTGAAATTGGTTGTATTCCTCTTGCCTTACTAGATGTGGGATGTGGTATCCTGACCTAACCAGATGTGAGAGGTGGTGCTCTCCTCTTCTTGCTAGATGTGGGATGTGGCGCCCTCCTCTGGCCTCATCAGATTGAAAGGTGGTGCTCTCCTGGCACCACTAGGTGTGTGTGGCGGTGTCCTGTATCGGCTAGCCCCGCCGGATGTGGCAGCAGGTGGTGCCGTGCTCTGACCCTCCGTTGTGACAGGACGTGGCCGAGAAGTGCAAGACGCTGGGCATCACAGCGCTGCACATTAAGCTGCGCGCCGTCGGCGGCACCCGCACCAAGACGCCCGGCCCCGGCGCCCAGTCGGCACTGCGCGCGCTGGCTCGCTCCGGCATGAAGGTCGGCCGCATTGAGGTCAGTGGTGGTGGCGTCGGCCGGCAGCGTTGTTGTACCGCCGGTGACGGTAGTCTGTGGCTTTAGCGCAGTTCGGCAGCCAGTGCTTCGGTCGGTCGTGGCCGCCGATGGCTGGATTCCAATGTAGTGCAGAAGATGCCTGAGAATGAAGTCAAGTCCCCACACAGTTCACTGGAGTTCAGACGAGTTCGCCCCATTGTGAACCTCATAATCACACTCGTTGGGGTCCTAATTTTACAGTTCACTAAGTCCAGATTCGCCCACTTTTCCATACTCGCATTACTTCGGGCTTGTCGGGACGCTTCTAGAATGGCAGAGTTGAAGTATACCTAAGCCGAAGCTGCGGCCCAGCGAGGCCAATGCTATCCTGTAGATATGCTGCACACCAACTTTGACGATCTGACTGACCTCAATATTGACCCAGGCCAACAGTCTTTAGTACCGTCTTCGTGTTGAGTCGAGCCCAATCAGTTAGTAGTTTGACATTTTCCGTGGCGCGCAAGTGACGAGATGCTGGTGCCCTATGAGTCATCACTCTTCGCGGTACGGATGGGCTTGACGACCTGCGCGGTGGGTTTGACGACCTCTGGACGGGGTGGGTTTGCAGACCTCTGGACGGGGTGGGTTTGCAGACCTCTACGGGGTGGGTTTGCGACCTCTGACGGGGTGTTTAGACCTCTGGACGGGTGGGTTTGCGACCTCTGGACGTGTTTGGACCTCTGGACGGGTGGGTTTGCGACCTCTGGACGGGTGGGTTTCGACCTCTGGACGGGGTGGGTTTGAGACCTCTGGACGGGTGGTTCGACCTCTGGACGGGGTGGGTTTGCAGACCTCTGGACGTGGGTTTGCGACCTCTGGACGGGGTGGGTTTGCAGACCTCTGGACGGGGTGGGTTTGCAGACCTCTGGACGGGGTGGGTTTGCAGACCTCTGGACGGGGTGGGTTTGCAGACCTCTGGACGGGGTGGGTTTGCAGACCTCTGGACGGGGTGTTGGACTCCTTGGTGTGGGTTTGCACCTCTGGACGGGGTGGGTTTGCCGACTCCTGGGTGTGTGGTTTACGACCTCCGCGGTGGGTTTGCACTCTCGGGTGGGTTTGCTCCTGGTTGCACCTCGCGGGTGGGTTTGCAGACCTCTGGACGGGGTGGGTTTGCCGACTCCTGGGTGGGTGGGTGGGTTTGACGACCTCCGCGGTGGGTTTGCCGACCTCTGGGAGGGTTGGGGTTTCACGACCTTTGGGCGTGTGGGTTTGCAGACCTCTGGGCGGATGGGTTTGCCGATCTCCGGGCGGGTTGGGTTTGACGACCTTTGGGCGGGTTGGGTTTGACGACCTTTGGGCGGGTGGGTTTGCAGACCTCTGGGCGGATGGGTTTGCCGATCTCCGGGCGGGTTGGGTTTGACGACCTTTGGGCGGGTTGGGTTTGACGACCTTTGGGCGTGTGGGTTTGCAGACCTCTGGGCGGATGGGTTTGCCGATCTCCGGGCGGGTTGGGTTTGACGACCTTTGGGCGGGTTGGGTTTGACGACCTTTGGGCGGGTGGGTTTGCAGACCTCTGGGCGGATGGGTTTGCCGACCTCGGCGACAGTGCTGGTTGAGCTGCCGACATACCCCCTACCTGTGGGGCCTGAACGTACTTGCACGGTCTCTTGTTCTGTGGTGCTTTCCTTTTTGTGTCACGACGGGATTACATTGTGCTTAGCTTTCGTGTCCAGCTGAATTCATGTCGCTGTCGATGGTGGCGTTTTATTTTAATTTGTTTCTTCAGTCGCATATCCAGAGGCTGATGAAGGGACTGGTCAAAAGAGCCCTGATAGAGCACACCAGCTCAATGGGAGGGGGGAGTAAGCATAGACATAGATTATTGTGAGCTGATCAAGGTTTTGAGCGCTATATGATCAACATGGTCGATGCGCCCTAAAGCCCGAAGGTTTTGAGGAAAGCCTACTTCGTGCGGTCTATTTTTACGAACAAGATGTAACATGCAATAGCAATTTTGATGCCGAGACTGAGTGTTTTGGCGTTATTGTACACGGTATTTTTTAGGGCGGGTCATCAACAGTGGGTTTTCAGACGGCCAGAGCGAGGGCTCGTACCCACAGATTCAGTGCGGTTCCCACAGACCCGGCTCCGCGCTGCTGTCATAATCATCACTGTAATGTAGACACCTCGCAACGGTTCCGTGTCGTACAATCGAATCAATGCAGATTATATGGCCTATGAACTACGTGTGGGGATTGCCGTGTGGCGCAATGGGCGCTGTATGACCAACGCAGTCGATGCGCCCCTAAGCCCAAATAACCAACCGTGTGGCGCAAAGGTATGAACTCTAACTACGTGTGGACATCCATCATAGTATTCACCCATGGACTGCCACAGCGAAACCCTCAAAGGGCTATCAGGGTTTTAGCTTCGTTTTTTTTTTTAACGCGACGCCCATGGAAGATGCAGTCGAAAGAGTGCACGAATATTCAGGGATATTTATCCCCCCTCAACTCCGGTGCTGCTGGACTCCATCGATGTAGACAAGTACAGTATCTACATCCACGTCGCTGCTGTATGGACGCACCATGTGATAGTGACGCCCTGGGCCATGAAGTCAGCCGTTCGTCTTGTCATCGTGAGTTGGAGACTCGGCCACGCACGAGTACTGCGCCCGGTGACCAGTCTGACCCGTGACGTCTGCCGCAGGATGTGACCCCGATTCCCACGGACAGCACACGGAGGAAGGGCGGCCGTCGCGGACGTCGCCTGTGAGCGGCCGTGCCTGCCTCCACTGTCTGTGCACCGCCGCAGTGTGCCGCCAGTCCAGCCGAGGGAAGTGAGAGCGATAATACACAGGTGTGCGGACAGACCGGCGTGTGTGTGTGGTGTGGTGTCGGGTGTGCGCCACTGGGACTGCACTGAGCAGTCATGGGTGAATCTGACGAGCGGAGCGCAGCGAGTCCAGGAATGCCAGATGCAGCCATAGTTTGGCTCCATTGCCATATGGCGTACTGGTACTGATATGAAGACCCCCCCCCCGGTTTGTAAATACCGGGACTTAATGTCTTTGTTTAATGTTCGCTTGTCTTAATGTTGTATCGCGGACCCCGAGCCATCAGTAGTCTCAGTATTCGTAGGAGGTGGCGGGTTAGTGCTACCCCGGGCGTGCTTCGTCGCCACCGGATGTCCAAAGCTGGAAGCATGCTGGCGAGAAAAAAACGTCTGCGGTTATCAGAGGCTCCAGAATTCCCCTTTGACGTCCAAGACTGATCGGCCGCCTACACCAGTCGGTGGGGCCGACACTGAAAAACGGGCCTGGTATCCTGGCACTGGACTGCCAGTCCGTGAATCGTCGCCAACCACTCGGGCTGGTCGCGAGTGAATTGTAATCCCACGGCTTGTGCGGTTCGAACCCACGCTCTCAGTCGGGAGTCGAATGTCCTACCCACTCAGCTACTGCAACCCCTCCACCGAACAAATGTATTCTTTTCCCCGTGGTTTATTATGCCTCGGTTGGCTACTTGGCCGGCTGCGGAACATCAATCGTCGAGGTGTTCTCCATACATATTTACCCTCCATGACATGATGCGCACGCGCACAAACACGAGCGGATTGATGCTTCGCGTAACGCACACACACACACTCAAGCTGGCGAAGGTACGATTTTGCGCCGATTTCAGCGTGACCAGACTGCCGGACATCAAACTAGGTGTACACGATTCGGTAGCACATTGTGCGGGTGCTGACCGAACGTCTGTAACGCGGTTGCGACCTCGAACGAGACGTCTAGAGTTAGGCGCGGCAACGATGTGGTGGGGGTGGGCCACTTACCGGGATAACATCCGTTCGGATGTTGCGTGGAAAGAATAGATGAGAATTGGCTTGGAATCTCACGTTTCCCAACGCTCCTCTGTTCTTGAACGGAAGCGATGAGGATTTGGTGGGTGTAGTTGTCGGGCGAACGTTCTCAACCTGTGCACAATTTGCCTGCGTCGGGCAGCGAGGCCCATCAATAAACGTACCCATAAAAGTAGGCAAAACGGTCCGGACCTCACTTCTGCAGGTCGCGATCGGCACCGGATGACAATCCGAACCGAAGGAATTCAAAATGGGATCCATCTCTCGATCACGCGTCGGAAGCGATACTGGCCATGCAACGGACGTCTCGTGACGTATTGCGGCACCGCCGCATGTAAAGGAGCCTACCAGAAATGCGCCGCTCTCCCAGCTGTGAGATGAGGCTCCTTCGTCGGAGGGAGGTGTGGCAGTTTGGACACCACGAGTAGCATCCACCTGTACGCATGACGTAAACAAAGACTGGTACGATGTACGTCCAGTGTGAATAGCGTAGGTCTGTGCTCCTATCTGCGCAACTGTGGGAAGGATGCAAGACATCGTGTCTGTGCAACTGTGGGAAGGATACAAGACATCGCCGTGCGAACGGATGCGATTATCCGGTGCACAAAAATGAACGACGGAAAATATATAACTCACAGCCGTCGTCCGGCAAGCGAAACCTAGCTTAGCAGACAAAGGGAGAACTAGTGACTGAGCGACCCTGAGAGAACCCATCAGACGCCCTCCGCAAGGGTCTGCCAGAGAGCGTCCCGAAACACATGTCATAGGCAGATACGAGACCAGTCCGTCAGCTCTACTACCACTGACCCGGGACCAATCCGTCAGCTCTACCACCACTGGCCCGGCAGGTCACGACACGAGACCGATCCGTCAGCTCTACCACCACTGGCCCGGCAGGTCACGACACGAGACCAATCCGTCAGCTCTACCACCACTGGCCCGGCAGGTCACGACACGAGACCAATCCGTCAGCTCTACCACCACTGGCCCGGCAGGTCACGACACGAGACTAATCTGTCCGCTCTACCACCACTGACCCGGCATGTCACGACACGAGACCAATCCGTCAGCTCTACCACCACTGGCCCGGCAGGTCACGACACGAGACCAATCCGTCAGCTCTACCACCACTGGCCCGGCAGGTCACGACACGAGACCAATCCTTCAGCTCTACTACTACTGGTAATGGCAAGGTGCAGCACCAAACATTCCCATCTTCACATTGGCACCGTGCAATGTGACATCTTCACATTGGCCATGTGACAAAAACCGACTTCAAAACGTTGACATTTCGCCGACATGATCATTTTTCGTTGATCAGCCCCTGACACTTCGAAGCGCCTGCTTCGCCAGTGACGCAACCACCAGCCGCCATGGATTCCATCACACTCGGCGGGTGCCGGGAGACACTCGCTGGATCACAGTCACACCTCAGAGTCTCTTTGTACGGCAGGCATTGTGTCGGTCAGCGATAGCCTCCTCTCCCCTGGCTGCACCGTGGCGTCCCCGTCCGCCGGCGGCCGCGCCGCGACGAACGCGCCGTTGTCCAGCGCCGAGTACTGTCCGAGTGGCGCGGCGAAGTGCGGCGGTCCGCCGGCGTAGTGTCGCGTCGGCACCAGCTCGCGCACCGCGTCCTTGGTCAGCCCGTGCACGATTTCCAGGTGTGTACGCAGGTGGGCCATGATGCCGAGCACCTTTCCGCAGAGCTGGCACGTGGTGAGGCCCTGATGCTTCTTCTTGTGGTGGCTGAGAGAGACCCGGTGCAGGTAGCGCCGGCCGCAGATGTCGCACACGTACCGCTTCTCTGCCGGCCGGTCAGAGGTCAGGTCAGGTCAGGGCCGGCCGCAGATGCCGCACACGTGCCGCTTCTTTGCCGGCCGGCCGGTCAGAGGTTAGGTCAAAGCAACGCCGGCCCCGCAGCTGGGACGCTAATCTCCAGCCCGGGCTAAATGATCACGCTTTGGTCGAAGCGCCCTTAAACCCCAAACAATCTCCAGCCCGGTTGACCCAGGGTGGCGTCGGGTTGCCGTAGAGTTAGTTTTAGTAGATATTAATCCTCGCAGAAGATAATTTTCAGCTTCTCGCAGTGCAGGGGGATTTGATATCCCCAACTAATTTGTGTTCTAACCAAGATAGAGATGCGGTAGGCGGTCTGGTGTCGCTACATCCTTGTTAGAATTACTTCAACCATGTCCTCTTTTTGTCTCTTTTTGTTGACCTTCCAGGTTTGGTCAACCAGGTCAATGTTAGGGTGCAATCAGACACCCCAACATTGACCTTCGCCGTAGTTTTCGCGCCCCGGTCGTAAAGCAACTGCGATTTGGTGCTTCAATTCTGATGATATGCAACCTGAAATATTACTCTGGCACATGCACGTGACACGTGCAAAGGGCGAGGTCGTTGATCTCGTCAAGTTCACATACTTGGAAAGATGTGATGAACTGCTAAAGATGAACATTTTCGACCCAGTGCCACCAAACCTAAGCCATATGCTTTTCACATTATTTAATGTTTAGAACAAATCCCAAAATGGCTTGTTATCAAAATTTATTTGAATTTCGAAGCAAAATCAAACAATTTCAAAGATTTTTCAACACCGATCACCTGGCAAATGGAAGAAGTGCGCAAAATTACCTCGCTCTAGCCATTTTTACTTCGCAATGGACAAGTTTAACTTAATGGGGTTTGGGTTGCGAAAAACGGTAATAATACTTAGTAGACAAAACTTAAATGTTTTTGTTACAGGATAAGCATGTACAGCATAATTTAATAATTTCACATAGGGGTTGCCATCGATTTAAAAACCTTCTCGTAGAAATGACGTCACATATGTCGTCTACAAAGCGGCCAAGCCCGAAACACACAGGGAACCACAGGGAATACGTTGGATTGTTCCATGCGGAGTTTTTCAACAGACTCCCGCCATGGACGGGATATAGGCGCGGGATTGTGATACTGACATGTTACCAATTTTTACGAAAATATGAAGCTTGGAAGGGTAGGTAATCTATTATGGTGGTAATACAGCAACTTACATTTTTGTTTCAAATCTATCACAATGCGGTGCGTACAAACAGCAAAAGCTTGTACTATGTTTATGGGTAAAATGAGTAAAATAATGGAAAAGACAAAAACATAAATTATGTGTGGTTTAGCTGAACAAACACCATGGCTTCCCCTCAGCAAGACAGAAGCTGTTTATACTTAGCTCCATAATTGCCATTTCGTAGTCGGGCAAGCTGCATCCCAATGTAAGTACTTGATAAATGATTAATGAATGGCATGCCAAATTTATTTTAAGCTGTGAATATTGCACATCTCACATCACATGATTGGTAAATATACGGCCAAATACATAGACATGCAGTAGAAATGTACATGTGTATTGTGATAGTTCGACAGACGTCATAGCATACCTTCAAGCACTATTGTGATGGAACAGAGTGGGTAAGATTCCTGCTCCAATTACTGCAGTATGTTGATGTCCATGGATATATTGCAAAAAGTGACTGCTATCAAATGAATGGATTTTAGACAAGGTACACATGTTTTCGGATTGATCGTTGCATGGAATGTTAGGCATGATGTGGAATTTTAATTAGCTTACTTGCAGGGATATATACATTGTGCATGTGTAACAGTTCATGCAATCAATTATCAGTCAGTGTAGGCAGACATAATCAGCTACCTGCAGTTGTAGGTATTCACGATACAAATTTTGCATATATTTTACCTGCATGAAGTAAAGTGGTTGGGTTTGGCTATGTCAGGTTTGGTTAGGTTTTTATCTTGAATTAAAAAAATCATCAAGAATGTTAAGCCATGTTACTGTATATTTGGTTTTCGAGTATTTTTTAGGGCAAAAATTGCTTGAATTTTGTGCACTTTTTCGAATATTATTTTCCATGGGATGTTAGGTTATGTTAAGTTAGGCTACGCTACATTTTATTCTTTTTCCAATTATTTTTCTGCTATATTACCCATTTCCAAGTCCACTTTGGAGGTTTTTTTGCCAACCAACTGAAAAGTATGCATGTGCAGAGAAAGTGAGTAGCCACATCATGTTGACCTCATTCATGAATATTGCGCTGGAAAAAGAAATGCCTAGAATTCAAAAATTACATAGCACAAATTTGCCAAAGGTCTTGAAGTCTTCAGCATGCTGCAGTCAGCTAGAAAATGTCAATTATCTTCACTTAACGATAATATGAAAGGGCTGTGGATATCCATGTTTCCGACAAGATGGATAACAACAAGTCACAGTTCCCATCTTTGTGAAAAGTATACTTCTATTTTGTGGGAGTTTTCACAAAAATGGAAGATAAATCATCGTTTTCAAGCTAAACCTTGATGTGAAAAACGTCAATGTTTACACTTCTGAGGAAAGTACTCTGGTTCCAGTCTTCCCCCCCCCCCTTCATCCTTAGGCGTGCCCATGCGCCTATCAAAATACTCGTACCCCTGTCTACCAGTGGCACAAATACATATAAATATTCGTCGCAGCAAGCGGGGCCACTAGAAGAGATCAGCAGACTGTCTCGGTGTGCAAAATCGCCCGACAACATCCTCATCTTGTCGGCCGTCGGGAGACCGATAAATATTGCTGCTGGCTTACTTGCAGTTGCATTTGTATACATCGGCACGAACAAGAATAATAGCGTCGTTTTCTACGATCCATTTGCCCCTGACGATCGGATGTGATCCAAGCTAAAACTGTCACGTTATTTGGGACTGGCAGCTTCCAAAATGGAAGATATAATAGGCGGCAGTCAAGCATTGCTGAACTCTACAGATGTGACGTCACAAATATGTTGACCAATCACGAGGCGTGGCATTCTGAGGTTAGGAAATATATGAATGCCACCATCGTCTTTAAAATTAAAAATCACTAGTGCAACTTGAAAAAAAAATACGACTTGCCCCGACATGAAACTTGTCCATAATTGATATTTTAGCATCTGGAGTGCATGGAATATAATACCACGTTTTTTCTTCAGGTCATGCTCAGTGACCTGACCTGACCTTGACTTGAAATTTGGCACACCTTTTGAGTGCGCTATTTACCACTACATACATTCTGGTTAAAAAAATGCTGTCGTGGCAATAAGATTGTACAAAAGAAAATATTTTGTACGGTGTAAACCAAGGCTATAGGACACCGGTAGAACGCCCCGCTTCCCAAAAAGGGAGACGCTTGAGCCATATATTGTTCCATTCTTCGTGCTAATTTTCTACAAAGGCATTGTTGCTATTTTAACCTTGATCTTTAATACTACTTTATCACAATGTTACCGCTAACAGGGGAAAAAATTTGATATTTGTGTGGATGTCACCGGCTTCGCCGCACTAAAAACAAAATATTTGTTTACCATTGTCACGATCGACGGAGGTCTTCAAGCGCTTATTGGTCGGCTCAAGCGTCTCCCTTTTTTGATTGGACTAAAATGCTGGAGCGCACCCCCCCCTGATGTAAACCTTCACTTGGAGTTCTGACGTCAGGTCGAAATGTTTAGTGTTGCATTTTTTTTAATCACTTGTCCATGCATGCACTAATCTCTCACTTTTAACAGTATCTTGCATGGTTTGTTCCTGTAAAATATTTGAATGTACATCTAAAGGTCGTACCGAGACGAATTAATGACTTGATTTACTCGCGCTTGACCGCTGTCGTACGGAGCCCAGAATGAATTTTTGACACGATGTGTACAAACGTCACAAAGAGATGGAAGGTATGCCAAATTGCATAGCGATAGTATGAACGGCTAAGGTGGTGCCCCAGAATATTAGAGGGAGGTGGGGTCAAACTATTCCCACCACCACCTAGTATTGTGAGGGCTAGGGTAGGTATGCCTGTCTGACGCAGAGAATGTTCTCTTCATTAAACAGTTCATTAATTCAGCACACATTCCATCTCTAATATATCACTATGCTCAACCAGAGGGAAAATAACCGTCAGGATGTGACTTAGCGAGCGCATGCGACGATAGCTCAGTAGAGTGAGTGCTAGTTTCTCGCCGCTGACGGCAAGCGCTCGAGTCTTGGTGATTGTTCCGCAGGAAAACGTGCACAAAGCCCTTCTTAGTCCACCTTGAGCGGCAAATTGTCAGCACCGGCAACGCTCACGGCAATGAGAACGCCACCCATCTGCCGACAATACCCACCGCCGCCACTGCCATCTAATGAGAGCCATGCGCAGATGTCGACAATACCCGCCGCCACCACTGCCATCTAATGAGAACCATACACAGCTGCCGACAATACTCGCCGCTACCGCCATCTAGTGAGAACGACACCCAGCTGCCGACAATACCCGCCGCCGCCACCGCCATCTGGTGAGAACGACACCCAGCTGCCGACATTACCCGCCGCCACCACTGCCATCTAATGAGTACACCTAGCTGCTGCCAATACCCGCCGCAACCACCTCTATCTATACAAACATTGATTTGAGTTCACTCCCAACGGAGGACAGACAACGGACGGGTAGAGAGGGAAGTGTTAACGTCAAATCATAAACAAGGTTCACCAGACACCAACGCAATCTATAACAGTTCAACAGAGCATCACTAAGGGTGCTTTTGAGAAGCGGCCAACAAATGTTCACATTTGTTTTGTTGTTCACAAATTTTGCCGCAACAGCGAAGTAGCTAGTTGGCCTCCTTTTAAGCGGAAAGTGGTGGAATTCCGGTAATTTCATAGCACACCAATCGCCGTGCACGTAAAATGGACTCGAAACCTTATCGCCTCCGCCCCCGAATCCGCAACGTCGCTTTTCCGCTGAACAATGCAAATCCCAGTTATCCATTCATCGAGAAAACTAAGTTTATCGCCTGAGTGACGTCACCAATACCGGTTACTACGTTAGCGAAATAAAAGAAAGCAGATGTCTCCCTTCGAGTGCCCCTGCGCAGTGCTGCAGCAACGATATTCCAGCGCGGACCAGCACTGTGCCAGAGTGACACCGCCAACCCGGTCGACTGATGCGCACACGCTCACTGTCGTCACCCATTTGTATTGACACAGGCGAGCGTGACGCCACGATATTCCAGCGCGGACCAGCACTGTGTCAGAGTGACACCGCCAACCCGGTCGACTGATGCGCACACGCTCACTGTCGTCACCCATTTGTATTGACACAGGCGAGCGTGACGCCACGATATTCCAGCGCGGACCAGCACTGTGCCAGAGTGACACCGCCAACCCGGTCGACTGATGCGCACACGCTCACTGTCGTCACCAACGATATTCCAGTGCGGACCAGCACTGTGCCAGAGTGACACCGCCAACCCGGTCGACTGATGCGCACACGCTCACTGTCGTCACCCATTTGTATTGACACAGGCGAGCGTGACGCACGATATTCCAGCGCGGACCAGCACTGTGCCAGAGTGGCACCGCCAACCCGGTCGACTGATGCGCACACGCTCACTGTCGTCACCCATTTGTATTGACACAGGCGAGCGTGACGCACGCGCCAATACCGCTCGTGCCATGACCGAACATCACCCCCGGTCTGACGTCACCAGTCAAAACGGTCAGCAGTTCCGAGGCGAGGCTGGTGGCCACTGGAGCCGCTCCACGCACAAATGCAACAAGTGGATTCTGTACAGTGAACAAAACCAATTCAACTGGCGAGCAGTGAGGAACGATTCTTGTATGTTGGCGGATGAATTTCACACTGTTCATAGACGAGCATCGATGAGTAGATCGACCATCAATTCGCAACGAACATGACGTGATGACGTGCTGAACACGTGACCCGACGTGATGACGTGCTGAACACGTGACACGACGTGATGACGTGCTGAACACGTGACCCGACGTGATGACGTGCTGAACACGTGACCCGACGTGATGACGTGCTGAACACGTGGCACGACGTGATGACGTGCTGAACACGTGACACGACGTCATGAACACGTGACCCGACGTGATGACGTGCTGAACACGTGACACGACGTGATGACGTGCTGAACACGTGACACGACGTGATGACGTGCTGAACACGTGACCCGACGTGATGACGTGCTGAACACGTGACACGACGTGATGACGTGCTGAACACGTGACCCGACGTGATGACGTGCTGAACACGTGACACGACGTGATGACGTGCTGAACACGTGACACGACGTGATGACGTGCTGAACACGTGCCGCATGCACATGTGAAGCGACACAGTACGGCGCGCACGAGAAACGCTACAAGCACGCCGTATCGTACCGGACACGTGACATTGAGTTGGTCACGTGCCGAATGCATGACGTCATCGTCTATAACGGTGGCCAGCTGCCGCCAGCCTCCGCAGCGATCTGACGTCACAGGAATGGGTCAACAGAGCAGCCAATTGGACGTTCGCATCCGAGGATACAGGACTAACAGGCGCACGTTCCATCAAACGCCAGCGGCAACACCAGCTGTGAAATTATACCGATCACGAGCGCAATCAGTGTTCTCAATTGTTCCTAAAACCGTGATCCGAACTGTCGTAACGCCTAGTCATATCTCAAATCCACGCCGGTGAACGACAAAATGACAGTCAACGCGCTCCCAGACGGCAGGGAGACACTGGCCAACATTACACCAATAGGTCACAGGTCACAGACCGCGACCAGACGGCACTCGCTGACACTCACCACGACTTGGAAAAATAGCTCCGAGTATAAAAGACGCTTCTGTAGGATACACCTCTGCTGCCATTCGCCGTGCGCCTTTCCTGACGTTCGCCGTGCCCGACGCTAAGTACGGGACCTGAGGGTGGGGAGGGGAGGGGTACTCACGGCAGACGTACAGCCCACAGGTGCATATAATGGATGAAAGGTTGCACCCTTGAACAATGACCAAACACGCTCTAATGAACATATTGCCATCAATTTTGTCAGTACGTTCTTGGTGTGAATGCTCGTCCAATCATTCGTTGGAACAGAATGAAGCAATTTCGGAAGGGCACTTAGCGGATCAATGCAGTCAAATTCGAACAATATTTCGTACAGAAACTCTGCGAATACAATTTTACAGAAATGTGGGGGGCTTCAAACCCAGGACGTCACCTCATAGTGAACCGGCCAACACTCACATATTCGCGATATCCGAAAAAAAACACAAGGGACTAATCAACGGAAAACCAGTCAAGCACTTGGTTTGGAGAAGCCTGATCCTGATCTCAGAATAGCCTCTGCTGGACGTCCTAACCTTATTTATTATTTGTTTATTTGGTCGTTTACGACGCACTTAATGCATGATTTCGTCTAATGGCCCCGCCCACACTGTTTCCCGGTGGGCCGCGGGATTGATAAGTGTCCCGAGTGGTGCGAGTGTTGGATCGGAACCTTGGTATCCAGGGGTGAACACCTTAACCACCCGGCCACCCCCTCCTAACCACAACCACTCACCGCCTCATGCTGACGCAGATCAACAGCGGAATTGCTCCGCACACTTCCTCTGGCCGGCTAGGCAACAGTCTGTATAAACACACCACGCAAAACATCGCTTTCACACAGAGCCTCGTTCGGTTATCGCCTGCGTGCCGAGTACTCGTCCCATCTCAATTTCGTGTCTCTTCCCAAACACAATGTTTGAGCAGCTTCCTCTCTCCCACCCTGCCACGAAACTCTCCTGCACTCCTTCACATTTCACCCCATCCCAACTCATCCGCTGCCGCGCCATCTCACTTCATCGATCTCATGAATCTCATCTCATCGACCAGCCCTCTCACGGCCTCACCAGCCCTCTCACGGCCTCACCAGCCCCACACGGCCTCACCAGCCCTCTCACGGCCTCACCAGCCCTCTCACACCCTCACCAGCCCTCTCACGGCCTCACCAGCCCTCTCACGGCCTCACCAGCCCCCACACGGCCTCACCAGCCCTCTCACGGCCTCACCAGCCCTTGCACGGCCTCACCAGCCCTCTCACGGCCTCACCAGCCCTCTCACGGCCTCACCAGCCCTCTCACGGCCTCACCAGCCCTCGCACGGCCTCACCAGCCCTCTCACGGCCTCACCAGCCCTCTCACGGCCTCACCAGCCCTCGCACGGCCTCACCAGCCCTCGCACGGCCTCACCAGCCCTCTCACGGCCTCACCAGCCCTCTCACGGTCCCCACAAGCCCTCACACGCCGCCGCCGTCCTGTCCAGCAGCAGCGGCCACAGTGGCGGCCGCCAGACCGGGCGGCCGCGGCGCGCCCACCACCATGCACGCCACCTCCTGCTGGCTCATGCTGTGTTGGAAGCGCAGGTGCTCGCGCAGCGTCGGCATGCAGCTGAGCACTTTGCCGCACACGAAGCAGCCCGTCTTGCCCTCGTGCGTGCGCTTGTGTCGGTACACCGAGTCGCGGTAGCCGTACGTCTTGCCGCAGATGTCGCACGAGTACTTCTTCTTGCCTGCAACAGCGCGCTTGTGAGTGGTCTGGTGCGCTCAAACACCTCGGGAGTTAGGTACTGTACGCACGGAAAGGAACCTGAAAAAATACACCACAATTATCACCTGGGCTGAGAATGAAATCGTCAGATCCCACGCAAGTCGATGCGACTGACGCAAGTCGATGCGACTGGCGCATGTTTCCACGGGTTGCTGGATTTGGCGGTGACAAGTGTCAGCGGCGTTCCATGTAAGCGATACTTCAATTATGCCTTTATAGAAGTGCGCCGGCGACAGATTAAAGATTGTGTGTGACGCTGGATTTGACGGGAGAGGCACGTTCAGGTGACCTTAAGTGATCTAAACTGACTTGATTTTCTACCTTGGCCACATCTCAGGATAATTGCTTGCGCATAATTCGAGCTCGGCGATCGTTTCAACTGATTGCACCACAAAGCATTCCCAAATCGACAGCTTGCTACATTTTAGCTTTACTACTTAATTTGAATATACTGGCTGGATCAAGGTAGCCGCGTTCGAGCGCGACCTGATGCCACGCATTTGTTAATGAGGCAAGATTGTGATTTGTCATCACAACGGCAATATTGTATGTCACAAAGAAACGGCCACAACGTCACACAATTTCCCAAATAGTAGACCTAAACGAAACATTGCTACAGCTGCATACACTGGCACAATCGCTACACCTTGTGGTACAACTTTGCAGAATCCGTACGACTAAAAAAGTTACTCGTTGTCAAATGTCTGGGCGGAAGGTCTGACCTACCTCTGGTCTGAC
The DNA here is from genome assembly GCA_034440615.1 of Ashinkailepas kermadecensis. Lineage (NCBI taxonomy): Eukaryota > Metazoa > Arthropoda > Thecostraca > Neolepadidae > Ashinkailepas > Ashinkailepas kermadecensis. Next base: position 100,644 of record JAOTOM010003273.1, read on the forward strand.
CTGGATCGGTCATCTGGCTTAACCGGGCTAAGAACTTTCACAACTATCAACTTAGTGAAGAAGACGACGCGTGACGTTTGCTCGCTACGCCGTTTCGTTTGTCAACTACTTCTTGAAAACTGACGGAGTGGATGATCCGCTACGGCAGCCACCGCGCCGATTAAGGCGAGTACTCTGCGGTGGCTACAGACGTGGCCTGCCGAGACGCAGTCAAAGGCACATATGAGGTCGATAAATGGAACTCCAGCGTTTTCCTTTGGCGACTGGCCGGGCTGTTTTAGATCGAAGGCTGGTTGGAAGAAAACGCAGGGGAGAGGGAAGATGCCAAATGGACTGTGTACATGCATCATCATGGAACATGTGTGGCATCGATAACTCTACAAGGGTGGTAGAATGGGGATGAATCATGCGCCACTACAATGTACCTGTACTTATGACTATTATATTAAAGTTGCTACGCTTTATGTATGTTTATGCCAAAATTGGCAGGTGGAAAATCTAGCAATTAACAAATATCTTACGTTGAAATTAGCAAATAAACAAAACTTAACATATGGTGAACTAAATATCGGATGAACTGTTGTAGGTACCAACAAAGATCATACTAGTATCCGAGGACGACCCAGCGCGACCAGACCAACACACCTTTTATACATCCATCACTTTCTAAACAGACCCTCAAATCCTCTTCTTGAATGAAGAATTAAACCTCATTTATTTTCTATTCTTTACCAGCTTCATTCAAATATCTCCCCTGAAGTAGTCACATTCTTTGTTCAAACCACCGATCGCAGGCGGCGCCGTTTATAGTGTCTGCGTCACGCTATCGCCGTTCGCCGGTGGCGGCACCTATAATGTCCTCGCGGTTAGGGCCACCTAGTGTCCACGTCACGCCACAGCCTTTCGCGGGTGGCGCCACCTACAGTCACCGCGTCACGCCGCCGCATTTCGCCGATGGCTCCATCTATAGTGCCCGTGTCACGCCGAAGCCATTCGCGGGTGGCGCCACCTAGTGCCCGTGTCCCGTGTAAACTGTAAACTGTAACTGTAAACTGTAACTGTAAATTGTAACTGTAAATTGTAACTGTAAACTGTAACTGTAAACTGTAACTGTAAACTGTAACTGTAAACTGTAACTGTAAACTGTAACTTGTAACTGTAAACTGTAAACCGTAACTGTAAACCGTAACTGTAAACTGTAACGGTAAACTGTAACTGTAAACTGTAACTGTAAACTGTAACTGTAAACTGTAACTGTGAACTGTAACTGTAAACTGTAAACTGTAACTGTAAACTGTAACTGTAAACTGTAACCGTAATATCTGAACCGACCGTAACTGTACCGTAACTGTAAACTGTAACCGACGGATTAATATCTCAGTTATAAAGAGCATCAGGAGAAAAACAACTGCTGTTACCAATTTCTATCCTACTTAACCTCATCTACGCAACATAAACGTTTTGCAACAGGTTGAATAAAATCACTAACTTCACATTCTTCCCATTCCATAACTTCATTATTTAGGAATAGTGACGATATTGGTCACCTTTCTATTGTGCTATGCAAATAAAATAATGCAGTGTTTCGGACAAATTCACAGATTTGTTTCTTAGGAGTATCTGGATTTGAGAAAAAAAACTTCAACAGTATTGTTCAACAATATAACAAAGTATTGAAGTTATCAACAACATAATACAAATATATCGATGTACGTAATGTACGACCCTCGATATGAATGACACCTTAATGCAAAAAGAGAGATGAGACAGCTGTAAGTTTATCTTTGCACGCTTTCTTTATTGGAATACAACGGCTATGCATACGCATGACTCGCAGAATAAAGCGAACTATTATGGAAATAGACGGCTATGACTCCGCTTCACGTGAGCAATGATGCTGAGTTACGCGGATCAGCACGATGTGACAGTGCGGCGTGTTTCGGACACCACAAAACCAAAGCCTACCCTAAATCTCCAGAAATGTGTGCCCAGCGCTCGGAGGTGGTCAGCACAATCTATCACAACCTGATACACGGCGCACGCATTTGTATCGGCACACATATACTAAAACGTATATAGAGAAGAAAATGTTAACCTACCTTATCAATCTAAGCCGCTGCCGGCCACTTGAGCTGCTCCAAAGTCCACTGCTACGTTCAAAGTTCACTGGAAGTTAAACTAAACACCAGCGTCGCCGAACTAAAGCAAAACTCCGCACAAAACGCTTCGGTGCCTTCTGATACGCGGCCTGTAAGGCACGCTAGGTGTGACCGAAAAAAATTGGGATGGGCAACGGCTGCGGAGCAACTTCCCGAGTGGAGATAATAATTTGGCTGAGGATGAATTGATTGATTGTTTGGGTTTAAGGGCCGGTCGATTGCATGGTCAGTTGGAGTCCATGACGAATGAAACAGTACTGTGTGAGCTGGCATGAAACTGGCATGGTAGGAGCACCACCGTCCTTGTTTCCATTCAAATTACATTACATTACAAGACGGAGCCTCTCTCAACGCTTTTTCCCACATTAGTAGGCCATCAGCCCACCCGCCTGGCTTCCTATACCAAAATACGAGGCAAATATTGTTTCGCGAGAAATTAATAACATGAGAAAAACCGATTGACCCAAGCTCGTTCACCTGCCCTGTCTCTGGGGGTCCTCTTATGCGAATTTTCTCCTCTCTTGTCCTCAGTACCTTCTCCTTCATCTGTTATGCGTCTGATGTGGAATTTCCAACCTCGTGGTATGTAAGGTCAATGATCTAAGCTCAGGTCAAAGAGGACCACCTCTAACAATGCTTGGTTGGTTGGTTATTGGTTTTTACGACGCGTCGACCGTTGAGTCATATAGCGTCGCCAATCTCTCACGCCGATTGGTCGCGGGCGACGAGTAGCGACAGGTGAGACTCGAACCCACAACCTTTCGAGTGTGAGACGAGCATGTTACCCCTAGACCACTCGTCCGCCTCTAACAATGCTTCATGATCGATAACTCACCTAAATGAAAAAAGTAACTTGGGACGTGAGCACAATTGTACAGTGCCTACAAAGCGTGTATGTCATATTCATGTTTGAGGTTGCGTTGGTGATCTGAGGTCTTGGCCAAATTTGGACCAATTTCCCTATTTGTGCAATATGCATGTTGTTCTAACCGGATTTTGCTTTCACTTGGACTACATGAAAACATGAGAAGTTCCTTTTCCAACTTGATTGACCTCCGTCGAATGACCTGCTATCAGGTGAAGATAAAGTGCATTAAGTAGGCAAAACTTATTTCAACACTCCAATTTCCACGGTTTATTTTCAGTTTTCCTTGCCTAAACAGTATCAAATTTACATTGCACGACCCAAATTACCCGACGAACCAAAATTATGATCATAGTTTAAAGTCAAGTTCTTCCTAGGTTATTATCTAATGATAATTTTTGATTTTTCGGCGTCCTATGTGCGAGAAGATATTGAAATAAAGCTTCGCACACGATTACAATTTGGCAGTGCTTACAATACGTATGACTTGGACTTCGGTTTGAGGTCAGGTCATTGACCCGAGGTCACTACCGATTTTGGCCCATGATGGGCCAATGTGACTATTAAGATTCGCTATGCATAGCTCCCAAATTGAATGAGTTCTAACTATGTACCTTTACCAGAAATGGGGATGTAAAATGTTTGTGCAAGGTCAAATTCTTGCCGAAAAACCACTATATTGAGTCTCAGAATTAGTGTAGCATAAAACATACTGACATTATCACCATCATCAAACAATCAGAAAAGGTCAGACAATGTAGCTCATCAATAGTATTGATACAAATTTGCACATTTATTTAAACATCAGTTGGCTTGTTGACATCATCCTCCTCCCCTAGCAATCTAAAGAAAAACAACTTCAGACACTCGTACCTACATATACATGTCGGTTACCTAGATACATTTCCTCCTCATGCAAAAAACGTTGGTGGTTAAGCCCTGCACACAGAAGCGCTTCATTATCAGGCTAACGGCTATGGCTACCCTTCGGACGATTAAAAAGTCTGAATTCTTGCTGGGATGACTTTATGAACCAGGGTCCTATTGCTAAGCAGAGCTTGTTGCGTGAAACCTGGCCCCGCCACCAAATCCTCGCAATCCAGTTCAACAGTATTTTGACCCGCGAGTCGTGCCGTCAATGCATCGACACGGCCGTCCCGGTAGCTCGTCCCGGCCTCATCGGGCCAGCTGCCAACTGACCCTACCAGCCGGCGGATCAATGTGAGCGCGTGGAGCGACTCCAACCCTGTCTTGCCGTGACAGGGGAGACCAGTGCAGGCCAGCGCTCTAACCAACTGAGCTACCGGGGTGGCAAAGTGATGCAACAAATCTGAGCTACCGGGGTGGCAAAGTGATGTAACAAATCTGAGCTACCGGGGTGGCAAAGTGATGCAACAAATCTGAGCTACCGGGGTGGCAAAGTGATGCAGCAAATCTGAGCTACCGGGGTGGCAAAGTGATGCAACAAATCTGAGCTACCGGGGTGGCAAAGTGATGCAACAAATCTGAGCTACCGGGGTGGCAAAGTGATGTAACAAATCTGAGCTACCGGGGTGGCAAAGTGATGTAACAAATCTGAGCTACCAGGTTGGCAAAGTGATGTAACAAATCTGAGCTACCGGGGTGGCAAAGGTCGCACAAGAGAGCCAGGAACTAAATCTGACTTAATAGGGACTTAAAGGGATTAACTATGATCATGTGTTAGCGACACGTGATTTAAACAAAAAAACAGCTGTATCGCCACGTTTCGAGCTGCATTGCCATGTTTCGGCCTTTCCCCCGGTTCATATGGCCAGATTTCGTGTGCTAGAAGCCATGCCAGTTGGTTGGTTATTGGTTTTACGACACGTCGACCGTTGAGTCATATAGCGTCGCCAATCTCTCACGCCGATTGGTCGCGGGCGACGAGTAGCGACAGGTGAGACTCGAACCCACAACCTTTCGAGTGTGAGACGAGCATGTTACCCCTAGACCACTCGTCCGCCTCTAACAATGCTTCATGATCGATAACTCACCTAAATGAAAAAAGTAACTTGGGACGTGAGCACAATTGTACAGTGCCTACAAAGCGTGTATGTCATATTCATGTTTGAGGTTGCGTTGGTGATCTGAGGTCTTGGCCAAATTTGGACCAATTTCCCTATTTGTGCAATATGCATGTTGTTCTAACCGGATTTTGCTTTCACTTGGACTACATGAAAACATGAGAAGTTCCTTTTCCAACTTGATTGACCTCCGTCGAATGACCTGCTATCAGGTGAAGATAAAGTGCATTAAGTAGGCAAAACTTATTTCAACACTCCAATTTCCACGGTTTATTTTCAGTTTTCCTTGCCTAAACAGTATCAAATTTACATTGCACGACCCAAATTACCCGACGAACCAAAATTATGATCATAGTTTAAAGTCAAGTTCTTCCTAGGTTATTATCTAATGATAATTTTTGATTTTTCGGCGTCCTATGTGCGAGAAGATATTGAAATAAAGCTTCGCACACGATTACAATTTGGCAGTGCTTACAATACGTATGACTTGGACTTCGGTTTGAGGTCAGGTCATTGACCCGAGGTCACTACCGATTTTGGCCCATGATGGGCCAATGTGACTATTAAGATTCGCTATGCATAGCTCCCAAATTGAATGAGTTCTAACTATGTACCTTTACCAGAAATGGGGATGTAAAATGTTTGTGCAAGGTCAAATTCTTGCCGAAAAACCACTATATTGAGTCTCAGAATTAGTGTAGCATAAAACATACTGACATTATCACCATCATCAAACAATCAGAAAAGGTCAGACAATGTAGCTCATCAATAGTATTGATACAAATTTGCACATTTATTTAAACATCAGTTGGCTTGTTGACATCATCCTCCTCCCCTAGCAATCTAAAGAAAAACAACTTCAGACACTCGTACCTACATATACATGTCGGTTACCTAGATACATTTCCTCCTCATGCAAAAAACGTTGGTGGTTAAGCCCCGCACACAGAAGCGCTTCATTATCAGGCTAACGGCTATGGCTACCCTTCGGACGATTAAAAAGTCTGAATTCTTGCTGGGATGACTTTATGAACCAGGGTCCTATTGCTAAGCAGAGCTTGTTGCGTGAAACCTGGCCCCGCCACCAAATCCTCGCAATCCAGTTCAACAGTATTTTGACCCGCGAGTCGTGCCGTCAATGCATCGACACGGCCGTCCCGGTAGCTCGTCCCGGCCTCATCGGGCCAGCTGCCAACTGACCCTACCAGCCGGCGGATCAATGTGAGCGCGTGGAGCGACTCCAACCCTGTCTTGCCGTGACAGGGGAGACCAGTGCAGGCCAGCGCTCTAACCAACTGAGCTACCGGGGTGGCAAAGTGATGCAACAAATCTGAGCTACCGGGGTGGCAAAGTGATGTAACAAATCTGAGCTACCGGGGTGGCAAAGTGATGCAACAAATCTGAGCTACCGGGGTGGCAAAGTGATGCAGCAAATCTGAGCTACCGGGGTGGCAAAGTGATGCAACAAATCTGAGCTACCGGGGTGGCAAAGTGATGCAACAAATCTGAGCTACCGGGGTGGCAAAGTGATGTAACAAATCTGAGCTACCGGGGTGGCAAAGTGATGTAACAAATCTGAGCTACCAGGTTGGCAAAGTGATGTAACAAATCTGAGCTACCGGGGTGGCAAAGGTCGCACAAGAGAGCCAGGAACTAAATCTGACTTAATAGGGACTTAAAGGGATTAACTATGATCATGTGTTAGCGACACGTGATTTAAACAAAAAAACAGCTGTATCGCCACGTTTCGAGCTGCATTGCCATGTTTCGGCCTTTCCCCCGGTTCATATGGCCAGATTTCGTGTGCTAGAAGCCATGCCAGTTGGTTGGTTATTGGTTTTACGACACGTCGACCGTTGAGTCATATAGCGTCGCCAATCTCTCACGCCGATTGGTCGCGGGCGAAGAGTAGCGACAGGTGTTGGGTCGTCATGGGATTGTGCCAACCATGCACCATGTAACCGAGCCACATGTGGGGCGTGTCTGGGGTAGAGTGCGACGACCGGACCCCTCACTTCGCAGTATGCTGCAATAGGTGATGTCGGCCAGTGACAGGCCAGGGCGTTGGCCGGGTTGGGCGTTGGGGGCCCTTCCCAGGAGCGACTGGTCCAATCTCGCGTACGCGGCTCGTCCAGACGAAGTTGAGCGGTCAACGCGATAAGATGTAGCCCTAGAGTAAGGCGTGGACGTTGAGACGGTTGGTGTCGTTGCTGTTGAAACTGTTGCACAAGTTTTTGACGTACTGCTAATTATCAGAACGGCATTAGCGGCTGTTGGAGTTTTGAACTTGCTGGATTGAGAAACAGTTGCCGTACAAGCGAGGCGTGCAGTGATAGTCTAGGTTGTACCGTCTAGCGTACAACCTAGACTATCACTGCCAGACGAAACGAACTTGCCTACAGTGCTGCCAATCGCACTGCCAATGGTGCTGCCAATGGTGCTGCCAATGATGCTGCCAATGGTGCTGCCAATCGTACTGCCAATCGGACTCGCTTGGGTGTAAGATACACACCTCAGGTGTCGTCGGAAGGTTCAGTATGAAACCGAACGTTGGTGGTTGGTGGTTATTGGTTTTACGACGCGTCGACTGTTGAGTCATGTAGCGTCGCCAATCTCTCACGCCGATTGGTCGCGGGCGAAGAGTAGCGACAGGTAAAACTCGAACCCACAATCTTTCGATTGTGAGACGGGAACTTACCCCTAGACTACTCGAACCCCGAAACGGAACGTGATCGTCGTGATCGTCTGACGCATCCCTGGCATATATGACAGCACTACAGCCCAGGTAATTTGGTTTTGGGCCGGTTACGGACACTGGATTTGTAGGACACTTTATTTATTTGGGTACTTTAAACCTGCTTTCTAAAGTACTTTACTGACAAGCGTCTGAACGCATCTGAAAGTAGCATGATGTAAACGAAAGTTTCCAACTTTGTCTTTTCCGGCATTGTCACGTTACATTACATTGGCTATAGTGATTCAGCTACGTCTGAGCCAATACTCTTGGCTATGCCCGGTAAACAAGTTGAAAGTTCACCGTTCTCAGTAACGTAATAATTTCAGCCATGCCATTTACGTTTTGCCCTCAGTGACAAATGACAAAAATAACCACTTCTGCTCGTGCTTTCGATTATTTCGATATTGTTGCTGACTGGGATATTTTCCGTTCGCACCGCCCACTTTACGATGTGGCCCACCCTACGATTAATCAGTGTGAAGACACCGCTGGACGTAAAAAACACTGGATTGTCCAGCATGGCGTCAAATGATTAGTTGTTCAAGGCCGACCAACCTTCCACTGCCCACTCTGAAGTGTTTCACGTCATAGTTTACCCAATTGAGTTGGTAATGTAACAATGAACTCGATTTGAACTACTTTAAAGCAGCTGAATGCGATATTCCGAGTTCCATTAAAGGCTGAATCTTCTGATTGGACTTTTGAGGCTCTGAGTAAAGAAAAACTATCGTAAGAATGTTGATGGAACAAACACAACTCGGGGAGCGTGTTTGTTAATCGATTCATTAACGAACATAACATTCCTGACATAACATTTTTGTCAAGAACAACAAATCAATACCCACAATAATCAGATATGGATTTTTTTAGATGAACGCGCGAGCGAACATATTCGAGGAATTGCGTACAGGAGCAACACAATAAGTGCAATTACTATTCCAAGCGTATAAATTTGGAGCACTGGGGCATCCTGATAATTCCTTTTTCCAACACTTACCGCATTCAATACGTAATGAATGTGAAATGGGGGGGAATTTCCAACATGTATGCGGTGCATATGTTGCAATGATCTGGTTTCAATGCAACATGTGCATATACCACGACCCCATATGAATTGTCAATTGTCTGCACCCAAATACAAAATAGCCGGCGTCATTACGGTTATCATACCACTGCTCAGTATCACGACCACCATTAGCAGTAGACACTTTAATGCAGCATTCAGCTCAAGCCATAACCGCACAAAAAACAGCCCAAAACTCCCCATCAATGATCAGACTGCATGATTTATGGGGCAAGAAGCATTGTAAATATTACTTAAGAACGATCGCCACGTCATTTGGTGTAACGTAAGCTTTTGAATACTCCCCAAAGAGCAGAAAGGTAGTGGTAGCAAGACACACAACACGAGAATAACGACGGCCATCGAAGCATACCTTGGGAGCCGCCATCATCCCCGAGCCGTTGCGACGGTCCGGGAGTCAGTGGCATCACTGCAACATGACCGCAATCAGTGCTGGAACCTTTACCACAAGGGGAGGTACATAACTGCTGCTCGCGACGTCACATACAAACTGCATGTAATATGTGCTTCCTGTGATTTAACGACCACACGCATTAACTCAAGACAGCATGAATCACGGTAGATGAACCAGATCTGGTTTACGCAGTATGCATTAATCGGATTAACATCAGCATACAATTTCCCAGAACAGAAGAAAGAGACACACATATACAGAGGGATGCAATTCCGCTTCGGACATGCGTGAACGACTTCGCTGATTAGCTGCCCTGACTTTCAGGCACAACAACCAAGAACTCTCCCATGGCGAGCTTGTAAGACGTTTGATGTCGAGGATCTGGGTACGCCAACGAGGACAAGAAGTCACGAAAGCCATCACCCACCGCAGGATAGAGGGCTTCCCAACTGCATGACCGATTTTAACCCGATATCAGCACAAGTTCAATAGCTGCATATCGTTAGAAAACAGCGAATCGGCTATCGACTGTAATTGCAATTTAGATGGTGATCTTTGACAACAAGCATCATATATGTTCGCCATGAGGGAGGTAATGAGTGCTGTGCTTGCGTTGTCAACTATCTGTGGGAAAGGTTTCACGATACACTACACACACCGTAACCTGGCGCGAAGCCACCGTTCACGACCCGTACGGCACGTGCGACCCAGGTGTCCAATCAGCTTCATTAGAGCACCTGATGCATATCAAAACGTTAAATGATGTAAACTTAAGTGTCAATTTCTCTGAACATAATTTGCGAACATGATTATATTACATGATTATACTATTACTATAGTATATTATTATACTACTATTAAAATCACAAGTCTGTGAAGTGGCTGCTCGCACAACTAAAAGGAACGAACGTTGATTGAATTTGTCCTACACTTAACGTATTGGTGCTCCAGTAACATATTCTGGATAGGAACCAAAGATTAAGTACAAAAAAGCAAAACATTGCTGCACTGACAGTGACTCACAGTGGGTCTCGCGTGGAGCGGCGTCCGACCTACCTCCGGCCAGTCGGCTGGGGTCGGGGTCCACTGTGACTCATGGCGGGTGGGGTGTGGGACGCCGTCCGACCTACCTCCGGCCAGTCGGCTGGGGTCGGGGTCCACTGTGACTCATGGCGGGTGGGGTGTGGGACGCCGTCCGACCTACCTCCGGCCAGTCGGCTGGGGTCGGGGTCCACTGTGACTCATGGCGGGTGGGGTGTGGGACGCCGTCCGACCTACCTCCGGCCAGTCGGCTGGGGTCGGGGTCCACTGTACCATGGCGGTGGGGGGGGGGGCGCCCTCCCACCCCCCCCGGGTGGGGGGGTCCACTGTGACTCATGGCGGGTGGGGTGTGGGACGCCGTCCGACCTACCTCCGGCCAGTCGGCTGGGATCGGGGTCCACTGTGACTCATGGCGGGTGGGGGGGGGGCCTCCGGCCAGTCGGCTGTGGGTCGGGGTCCACTGTGACTCATGGCGGGTGGGGTGTGGGACGCCGTCCGACCTACCTCCGGCCAGTCGGCTGGGGTCGGGGTCCACTGTGACTCATGGCGGGTGGGGTGTGGGACGCCGTCCGACCTACCTCCGGCCAGTCGGCTGGGGTCGGGGTCCACTGTGACTCATGGCGGGTGGGGTGTGGGACGCCGTCCGACCTACCTCCGGCCAGTCGGCTGGGATCGGGGTCCACTGTGACTCATGGCGGGTGGGGTGTGGGACGCCGTCCGACCTACCTCCGGCCAGTCGGCTGGGGTCGGGGTCCACTGTGACTCATGGCGGGTGGGGTGTGGGACGCCGTCCGACCTACCTCCGGCCAGTCGGCTGGGGTCGGGGTCCACTGTGACTCATGGCGGGTGGGGTGTGGGACGCCGTCCGACCTACCTCCGGCCAGTCGGCTGGGGTCGGGGTCCACTGTGACTCATGGCGGGTGGGGTGTGGGACGCCGTCTGACCTACCTCCGGCCAGTCGGCTGGGGTCGGGGTCCACTGTGACTCATGGCGGGTGGGGTGTGGGACGCCGTCCGACCTACCTCCGGCCAGTCGGCTGGGATCGGGGTCCACTGTGACTCATGGCGGGTGGGGTGTGGGACGCCGTCCGATTTACCTCCGGCCAGTCGGCTGGGGTTGGGGTCCACTGTGACTCATGGCGGGTGGGGTGTGGGACGCCGTCCGACCTACCTCCGGCCAGTCGGCTGGGGTCGGGGTCCACTGTGACTCATGGCGGGTGGGGTGTGGGACGCCGTCCGACCTACCTCCGGCCAGTCGGCTGGGATCGGGGTCCACTGTGACTCATGGCGGGTGGGGTGTGGGACGCCGTCCGACCTACCTCCGGCCAGTCGGCTGGGGTCGGGGTCCACTGTGACTCATGGCGGGTGGGGTGTGGGACGCCGTCCGACCTACCTCCGGCCAGTCGGCTGGGATCGGGGTCCACTGTGACTCATGGCGGGTGGGGTGTGGGACGCCGTCCGACCTACCTCCGGCCAGTCGGCTGGGGTCGGGGTCCACTGTGACTCATGGCGGGTGGGGTGTGGGACGCCGTCCGACCTACCTCCGGCCAGTCGGCTGGGGTCGGGGTCCACTGTGACTCATGGCGGGTGGGGTGTGGGACGCCGTCCGACCTACCTCCGGCCAGTCGGCTGGGGTCGGGGTCCACTGTGACTCATGGTGGGTGGGGTGTGGGACGCCGTCCGACCTACCTCCGGCCAGTCGGCTGGGGTCGGGGTCCACTGTGACTCATGGCGGGTGGGGTGTGGGACGCCGTCCGACCTACCTCCGGCCAGTCGGCTGGGGTCGAGGTCCACTGTGACTCCTGGCGGGTGGGGTATGGGACGCCGTCCGACCTACCTCCGGCCAGTCGGCTGGGGTCGGGGTCCACCAGTGACAGGTCGCCGTAGCCGCCGCCCTCGTACTCGGCCACGTAGCCGAGCGTGGCGTCCAGACTGGTGTCATCGTCGGGCAGGTCCACCTTCTCCACCTGCGGCACACGGCGCCACACCGTCAGTGTGTCGGCACACGGCGCCACACCGTCAGCGTGTCGGCACACGGCGACACACCGTCACCGTGTCGGCACACGGCGCCACACCGTCAGTGTGTCGGCACACGGCGCCACACCGTCAGCGTGTCGGCACACGGCGCCACACCGTCAGCGTGTCGGCACACGGCGCCACACCGTCAGTGTGTCGGCACACGGCGACACACCGTCAGCGTGTCGGCACACGGCGTCACACCGTCACCGTGTCGGCACACGGCGCCACACCGTCAGCGTGTCGGCACACGGCGACACACCGTCACCGTGTCGGCACACGGCGCCACACCGTCAGTGTGTCGGCACACAGCGCCACACCGTCAGCGTGTTGGCACACGGCGCCACACCGTCAGCGTGTCGGCACACGGCGTCACACCGTCAGCGTGTTGGCACACGGCGACACACCGTCAGCGTGTCGGCACACGGCGCCACACCGTCAGTGTATCGGCACACGGCGTCACACCGTCAGCGTGTCGGCACACGGCGCCACACCGTCAGTGTGTCGGCACACGGCGTCACACCGTCAGCGTGTCGGCACACGGCGTCACACCGTCAGCGTGTTGGCACACGGCGACACACCGTCAGCGTGTCGGCACACGGCGCCACACCGTCAGTGTGTCGGCACACGGCGCCACGCCGTCAGTGTGTCAGTGTGTCGGCACACGGCGTCACACCGTCAGTGTGTCGGCACACGGCGCCACACCGTCAGTGTGTCGGCACACGGCGCCACACCGTCAGTGTGTCGGCACACGGCGCCACACCGTCAGTGTGTCGGCACACGGCGCCACACCGTCAGTGTGTCGGCACACGGCGCCACGCCGTCAGTGTGTCAGTGTGTCGGCACACGGCGTCACACCGTCAGTGTGTCGGCACACGGCGCCACACCGTCAGTGTGTCGGCACACGGCGTCACACCGTCAGTGTGTCGGCACACGGCGCCACACCGTCAGTGTGTCGGCACACGGCGCCACACCGTCAGTGTGTCGGCACACGGCGCCACACCGTCAGTGTGTCGGCACACGGCGCCACAACGTCAGCGTGTCGGCAGAGCTGGCCAGCCGCAGCATATCCACTTCCTAGACGAGATGTCTGGTTGAAGGCAGCGTGGCAACAGCACGCTGAAACTAATCAATGTTGGCGGTCGATTGGTTGGTTGGTTGATTGGTTAGTTGGTTGGCTGGTTGGTTAGTTCGTTAGCTGGTTAGTTAGTTAGCTAGTTGGTTATTTATTTAGTTATTTGGTTGGTTGGTTGATTGGTTCGTTGGTTGGTTACTTGGTTGTCTAGTTGCCTACCCGATACCATTGTAGTACTATTAGTTGGCTAGGAGTACAAATCACAAAGAAGTCAACGCGCAAAACGAAGTGCAACAAATAAACCAAAATCACTCGTGAGCGAATCGTCCTCCGGGAGACCACAAGGCGAGCGCGGCTGAGGGCGAAACGCTAATACGTGACGCGTAGCAGATTTTAACTAACGCGTATTCTTTTATCATAAATGCACATTGATTGCGAATCGTCTTTCAATTACTTACTGGCTATTTTATGTGGAATTTGGGCGCATGAACTGTACTCGTTTACGGAAAGCCACTTTACGAGACATGTGTGCTCTCTAACACGTATTTGCAACCCTAACTTGGATAAAAGGACATGTGGAGCCCGGGCTAAAGCCAACCCAGAACATGTCTAGCATGAGTAAGTCCAAGCTTGTAAATAAACACATGATTTGGTAATTTCCATTAAAACCTGCCATTTGTTTCTCGATTTACCCGGTGTCAACGGGCTGTCCACTAGAAAATTACTCTATCTGTCTTAACTTTGGCTTCTCTAGTTTTTAACTGCACTTCAAGGAAGGACATGGGCCGCAGCATTTCAAAGCCACTCTCTGTACTGTTATACTTTCGAATACATACTAATTTTGATCAACATGCTGGAAGTGATTAGCATAAGCCTTTGCAGCTCACAGTTATCTCAGCCGCTCAAGGACATTGGTCCGGTCTGGAGCCACCAGTTCCCATCGTGGCAAGAACACAATAACGGAGATGTCCTGCTAGAATGCCTCGTCCGTCCTCCGTCCTGAAGGTACAATATCAAGGTATTTTCATACATTTCAGGCTGCCCGTGAGATTGACCGAGCCATCTGACAACCTAGCTTTGCTGGAATGTGGATTTCTAGCTCCTGCGCCATCGTTCGTGCAGTGATAAAGTAGCGACATATTGATCCGCATTAACAGTACCAGTATATGACGAGCGTTTCGCTGAGTCCGAGCGACTTCAGCGATCCGTGGTCTGAGGGAAACAACAGAGGTTTCCGACATGATCCGCAACGAAATGTTGGCCATATATCATGTCCCCAGAATATTTTACTGACCAATTGTCACTCGTGTGGGGAGAAGCGACTTTCCCAGAATATTTTACTGACCTCGTTACTGAATATTTTATTGTAGCTCGTGTGGGAAGGGGTGAAACTGTCTATTGGAGCTGGTTTTCTTTTGCATGGGGATGCCTACGATACAGCATTGCGACATCACACCCCATTAAAAGTACAAGTGTGTGGCGCCCGTGCTTCTTCGGCTAATTTGCTTCCAAATTTTTTCCCAAATCATTGGCTTAGTATTGGCGTCGGCACCCAGATTTCCGGCGCGCTCTGGAAAGTGAGCGTGCCGCAGGGCAATATGCTTAGCGTGGAGCTCATGACTCCGATGAGCTACAATATTTCTTGCGCGCTGCCACCATCCATCACCAGCTTGTTTTTGTGGATGGCTCTGCGATCCTGCAACACCCACACCTGGACCCGGAACACCTGCACGCGAACAGCGCGGCGGCAGCTTGCTGTCGGCCGCTCGGAGAGATGGAACAATGCCAGTGACACAGCGGACACGGCGACCTCTAGAGGCCGCTGTGTCCGGTCTGACAGGCGACAGAGGCCGCTGTGTCCGGTCTGACAGGCGACAGAGGCGCGACAGAGGCCGCTGTGTCCGGTCTGACAGGCGACAGAGGCCGCTGTGTCCGGTCTGACAGGCGACAGAGGCCGCTGTGTCCGGTCTGACAGGCAACAGAGGCCGCTGTGTCCGGTCTGACCGGTGACAAAGGCCGCTGTGTCCAAGGTCCAAGGTGTGCCGACAGTGAAAAATAAACCGGACTTCAGCACCGACCTGCCCACGAGCGAAGACCTCACCGTGGGCGTGCTTCGCTCCGCCATCGACAAGTCCTGGCGAATGGATCGACCATCATTCAATCGGAACGACCGTGTCGTTTTCCGTTTGCCGTTCAGTTGCCGGTGATCTACGCACCCCATGGACTTGCCGTATTGCAGGCGGTGCACCCCGGACGGCCGTTTCGCGCCTGTTCAGCTGCGAAGGTGCTCACGCCGTGACACGTGCGTCATGCTGAGCGGCCGTGGCTCTCCAATTCTGTGTTGCATTGACGGTGTTGTTGGCGCTGATTGACACGTGCAACTCAAATTGAAGCGCACTGGACTCCAATATGAACCTACTGTTTGTGCACACGTGGCAGAATTATAGTGCGTGCGCCGTCGACGTCGGTGACCTAGCAGAATTATAGTGCCGCGGTCGGCTCCGTGCACATCAGACTATAACGTCACAGCATGATAGGACTACGTTGGCATTATAACTCAGAGCGTCATTGGAGCACAGGGCGTCACTGGTGCTCAGGGCATAATCTGTGTCTCAGAGCATCATATCGGGAGCTCAGAGTACGCTTGAAGCTGAAATATATATACCTTTTTGTAATGTATTGAGTGAGGCTGGAAGGATGCGCTCCGGGCAGGTCCACGTACTTCCCGGCGATATTATCAGCATGGGCGGTACCGCAACCCTCCCTCCCCTCAAACAGCATGCATGCATTACATCTTCATGTTCACTTGGCATGGCATGACACACATATGCAGTGGGCATCAGACATCTATTTTCCGAGTGACCAAACCATAGAACACACCTGTAAAGTGCATACTCATGCTCTCCCCAACGAGTGCATTCTAGATGACAAGCAACATAAAACCGATCCGCAGGGTATCGATAAATAGTGACGTAGGAACGGTGGGGACATCTAAATGGGTCAAGGGGCGACTACTGACAACAAAATACCGGGGCCCGAGGGGGCACCTCTCGGTCTCCAATGAACTCGCTCAGTCTCGCCGTAGTTCGCTCCTGGTGGTTGAGATCCGCGGGTTTTCCGCATGTTGTTCCAGTTGCGTGGCAGCCGAATTATGGCTCATGGATCTATATATGTTGCAAAAACACGGTACCGTCCTAAATAAAAGCAAAAACTCTACACTCAACATGCAAAAATCCTTCTGTGTTCTGTCGAGTGCCTAGCGCTCGACGTCAATCAGCAATCTGTCGATCACGTTGCCCATGTGGACGACTCGCGCACTACATATAACTCAGTCAGGATCCACCACGTGATGGCACGCGCACTATAACTCAGCCAGGATTCCACCCGACACGCGCACTATAACTCAGTCAGGATCCACCACGTGGATGGCACGCGCACTATAACTCAGTCAGGATCCACCACGTGATGGCACGCGCACTATAACTCAGCCAGGATCCCGTCACGTACCTAAACTTTAAACATCAAATTATGAACCACCTTGCCCACTTCCACCCTGCTCCTGCGTCCAAAACAACATTCCTGCATACAGCGATAAATAAAAACAGGTGGATGGCATAATATATTGAGAATAGGTAGACAGGTGGATGGCATAATAGATTGGGAATAGATAGGTAAGTGGATGGAACAACATATGAAGAATAGATAGATAGGTTGAAGGCATCATATATTGGCAATGGATAGCTGTGGATGGCACAATAGATTGAGAATATATAAATAAGTGGATGGCATAATAGATTGAGAATAAAGAGATAATGGAATGGCACAATAAAATAATAGATTGATAATAAATAGATGGCTGGATGACATAATATAATAATACATAGAGAATAGATAGGCAGGTGGATGGCACAGTAAATTGATATTAGACAGATAGTTAGTTAGTTATTTTGGCTTTAGGGCGCATCGACTGCATTTGTCATTTAGCGCCCTAATTAGACAGATAGGTGGTACAGTAGATAGCCAGGTGTCCGCCGATGGCCGACATCTGGTGACGTGCCCGGCGGGGGGCAGCTGCCGCCGGGCCCTGATTCTCCCACCTTGATCGTGTCGGCCGGCCGCCGCGGCTCCGCCGGCCGGCTGCTGGCCGGCAGAGGTGTGCCGACGCCCTCCGCCGGTGGCGGCGCCACCGTCGCCACCGGCCGAGGTGACGGCGGACTCGGCTCGCCGCCGGCTGCTGCCGTCGCCGGTGGCCGGCCGTCGCCGCTGGCCGGCGGAGTGGGCGTTGGCGATGAGCGCGGCCGCTTGGCGGGCGGGCTGGCCGGCCGCGAGGCGCTGCTGTTGGACGGCGTGGGCGCCGGCCGCCGGCGTGCCGACGGTGACGGCGATGACGGCTGGGGGGACGGCAGCGAGTGTGTGTGAGTGAGTCACATGAGTAAGTGCATGGGTCACATGAGTAATTACATGGAATGGACCCATGTCATGGAGTCATGACATGGGTCACATGGGTTATAGCATGAGCCATAACATTGGTCACATGAGTAAATACATGGATCACATGAGTCACGACATGGGCTATAACATCGGTCGCATGGGTTATGCTATGGATCACATGGGTTATACCATAGGTCACATGAATTATGACATGGGACATGTCAGCCATGACCTGGGTCACATGAGTCACAACATGGGTCACATGAGCTATGACATGAGTCACTAGTCATGACATGGGCCACATGGCTCATCACACCAAGTGTCCTGGTATTCGTGTTTCGCTTCGTACAGAAAAGCGGGCCACACCAATGACTCGAAACACGCAGTGACATTCAAAGCGGGCCACACCAGGGACTCGAAACACGCCGCGACATTCAAAGCGGGCCACACCAGGGACTCGAAACACGCCGTGACATTCAAAGCGGGCCACACCAGGGACTCGAAACACGCCGCGACATTCAAAGCGGGCCACACCAGGGACTCGAAACACGCCGCGACATTCAAAGCGGGCCACACCAGGGACTCGAAACACGCCGCGACATTCAAAGCGGGCCACACCAGGGACTCGAACCACGCCGTGACATTCAAAGCGGGCCACACCAGGGACTCGAAACACGCAGTGACATTCAAAGCGGGCCACACCAGGGACTCGAAACACGCCGTGACATTCAAAGCGGGCCACACCAGGGACTCGAAACACGCCGTGACATTCAAAGCGTCACAGTATGGATAACAATTGCTGTTGAAACGATAAAACAACATCTGCTGCCGAGACTGTTCCATGACCAGACATGTGAGCGAATCCGGCTTTGGCTTTCCAAAGGCATGATTTAGTTGGGGCATAGCCACTGAATGTGGCTCGTTACCAGCTGGTCCCTTAAGCCGGGAACTATGCACCAGCGTGGGTAGTGACCCAAGCACGCACTACCGGGAAACGGAGACCGAAGGCTCAGAGCTACATGGGCCGCTGAGACCTCGGGTCAGTGCTGGAAATATGGTCCTTTTTTGGAACCTTTGTCATCCAAAGAATTATACACTCCAAAAAAAATCCACTCCTTACATTACAAGATATATCATGAAGAGCCTTGCTTAAACAGCAATCTCAACTAGCTGTCATAATCCAATAGTATTATTGGATTGTGATGAAGCAGAGGGTGCAGCATGCTCCAAGGGCCTATAACATATGGTAATCAATGGCTGATAATGAAAAACCCTTCCCGTTTTGGTGCTCTTCATCTTGTCTAGCCATGTTATGTCCTTGCCACAGCAACTTGGCAACATCATTGAGGATAATGTACATTTGTTATTTCAGGTGATCATGAGAGTTGCAGTAACATTCAGAGCATGCAGAAGTGGAACAGAAAATTAGATGCAAGCAAGACTGGACGAGTGCCAGCTTGCTAGCATGTGCAACAGATGACAGCAGATGCGTAAGGATCACTCTGCAATCTGCATACAACATTAATACCAATGTATTTGTTCCATGAAATGGTGCTGGTGGTATGGAATTGTCTGAAACATGTGAATTAATAAACAGCCATGCCTTCATGTGTACATTATTCATTTGTGAAAATGCTGGAACCAGCAGTGTTCGGAAGAATGCAAGGCTAGACAGAACTAGAGAACTAGAGAAGTCCCTACACAACTTGCAAAGAACAAAAGCAATCACATCCCAAAAATATTTGTGGACATATATTATGATTTGTCATGGCATAGGAATGTTCAGGAAGCTGCAGGGACAAAAAAGCCAAATAATGGAGTTGATTGGGGTATGAGGTGGGGTGCAATTCACAATTTCCTGAAACATTTTGTTAGAGCACAACAATGCTTGTGAGTTACTGTATGGGTGCACTGAAGGGGACCAATCCCTTATTCTTGAAAAATATATTGTCTTATAAAATGAAAGCTTTATTTCCAAAACAAAACAAAACAAGCCGAAAGGTTCTTCCATCCCAATCCAACACGTTAAGAACACACTTATGAAAATACTATTTCTAGGTCATGGATGTTCATTCATGAAAATTATTGGGGAGGGGGGAATACATGAAAGACAATGGGCAGGGTGAAATAGATTGGGGGCACACTCCATAGGGTCCCATGTTAAAAGTTGAAGTCATTTGGGAAGCAAAGCAAACATTGAGGGTGCACTTGTCTCCCCCCCCACCCCCACCCCCCAGTATATAAAACAACCCTGTCCTAGGTTGTGCCACTGGATGCATGGGCACCAACAGAGGGATACAGATGTGCACCACTGCAAAACGTAAGGAATCACAATTTTGCTATGGCTACCCATACTTCTCAACATTAAGCTGGTTGTGCATACATCATTCTAGCTAGATAGCTATATTTTTGCTTTGATACTGAAGTTTATACAAACAAGAATAATTAAATTTCAAGAAACCTCAATTGGGCCTCAGTTCCTACGTCGACCGATACTACACGAGATCAATTAGTAGTCTCACTACCTGGTCCTTGAATTATCCGACTATATCTGCATAGGTCGTTCCTACCAAGGTTGGTGATGCCTACAACGAGCCTCTCGTCTTTTTCCATCCAGTGGGCAACTCGGTGCATACAAGAAAAATTCCTCGCCAAGTGAAGGAACCTCTGCTCTCGGCTCGCCTAATGAAGGGAAACCACCATTCCCAGACTGGCCAAACCCGAACGGCGCTTCTTGGATTCGATGGATTCGCGGTTCTCCAGCTGCCACTCCGGTCGGAGCTTTTTAAACTACGGCCAAGACAGGCTATAAATAATGCATTCCTTTTTGTTTCCTTGAAGATTGAGATGTTCTACATAAATTGACATGAACAAAACTAATCGTTTTGCATCCTGGACCAGTCCAAAGCAATAGAACAAAAAAGATATCCGATGCATTTTACGCATGAAAATAACCTAAATGGTACCAAACGTTCTTCAAATCTAGTTACATTTTGCAGTCAAATGGACCACCATATAACCAGAAATTTCAGTGTCTTTCCATTTCATGACCTACATTGTTTCAGTACACGACAAACTGGTGGCAATAATAGTGTTTATGCCACTCCGACAACTAATTTCTCCCACTCCGGGAAAATGGAAATTTAGCCGTCATGTTCTTATACACTGCGAAATGAGGGGTGGTTAAGAGCCGCTTATTGGTCTTTCGTCAACTCCAGCTGACTGTACGGAGGCTGCTGATTGGCTTAGTGGTTTGAACTCAGCCAATGGGATGAAATCTTTGTTGCCAAAGGTAAATGAGCAGCTTGTCTCGATTGCATTGTTTTTGTGACAACGTAGCACAAGTTGCTGCCAGCCCTGACAGTCGTCTTGAAGGCTAAGGCCAGCCAAGGCAAGGGCCAAGGTACGAAGCCGGGGAGGAAGCCATTGTTATTTTTCTGTTTTCGTTCTCCTCAGGTGTGCGTCTCGAGAAAAGAGTAGGTGCTGTGGGAATAGTAATCGGTAGGTGCTGCCTTATTATCTTGTGACTCCTATTATCTGGCATACCCCTTGTAATAATTTTTTCTTTCTGCCGATGCTATTGCGGCGAATATGGCTAATTGCTATTAATGCTGGCTTTCGATGGGTAACAGTTGGAGCATGCTAATCACAGGTGGAAATTTGTACACTTTTGTTGTTGCCAATGCGACATAATGATTTCCAAATTTAACATAATGCCTATGGTGGTGCATGGAATGAATGGATTCAAATTTCCTATTGGAAACATGTTTTTAAACTGGGAACTTGTTTCCTTGGAAACAAGGAAAAAAAAGTGTGGCATAATCTACCCTAACCTAGCCTAACATTCGATGCAAAAAGAACAATTCTCTTAAAAAAGGACAATTTTCAACCAGTATTTTTCTTTAAAAGATGCAAATTAAGGAACATAACCTGACATAACCTAACCTTGCCTGGTTCACTGTTGAAAAACAAATTCTTGAAATATAAAAACATTCGATATGAAAACTTGTCCAACTTAAGAGTAGAGCCCAACTTATTATAACATAACCAAGCCTAACCCATTTGCTTGCTTCATGGAGGTAAACTGTGTAAGACGTGTCTTGTGGATATCTTAAGCTTCAATAATATATTTCATCATAGTAACATACTTACATACCTGAAGTTGAAATATATTCAAACTCGCATGGAAAATCAATCATGATTGAATGCATCACTTCTTGCCAATGACAGTATATTTATCACTTTTCCAGCACCACAACACAGATGAATGCTATGTGAAGTTTGCATTCTCAGTGAATACTATTTTTATGTGATCCAGCATCAGGAAGCATACTTAGGCTGCGTGGGATGAAACACCTGTAATGTATGCTTCTTGAATGGAAAAACAAGACTTTATTTCTTTGTCTCAGTAATTTGTATTCACCTTATGGTTACCAGATATTATGCACTCCGTAATTGCATGAACTCAAGGATTATACACTCCGAATCCAAGAATGAGAAGTGAAAATCCAACACTGCCCTGGGTTCCTGCCGAGATCGGGGCTTCAACGCCTCACCCTGACCTCATCTCCGTCGATGCGCACCTTATCATCATCTCCACTGAGACCGCGGATCTGCAGCATCTCCGCCGTCTTGATGAAGCTGGCCAGCTGACTCTGAGCGACATTCACGCTGCCTTTGTACATGAACTCTATGATGGCGTGCAGGTCGGCCGCCAGCGTGTCCTTCAGGAAGATCACCATCTGCTGACACGGGTTGTTCTGCAACCCAGCCAATCAGTTCAGTCGTGGCCGACGTTCAGACGTGTGGAGGTTTTCTTTTCGGGTGGGAGCTTGGCTGTCTGGTCAGCCCCCCCCACCCCACTGTGATGACGTCAGATCGCCTGAGGGCGGGCGGCCGCCGTCCGCCTGTCGGACAGGTGTTGTGTCAACAAAGTTGTTGACGCTGCGACGCGCCGCGTGTTTCCCTGCCAAATCCTGTATTGACACTGAGCCGAGCGGACCCCGCCGCCCTGTCCCCAGGCGATCTGACGTCACACACGACGGCAGACGGGATCACGCGATGAGGTCGAACCGGACTGACATGCGGACGGCACAGAGAAAATCCAACTGGGGTGTCCAAATGTCACACAAAGTACACCTGCTAATTGCTCGCCATTTTACCCCGTGATTCTATGCTTGCATCCGGATTCGGTATTCAGATATGACGAGGAGGGACAGAAGCATTGGATCTTCCTGTGTGGCTCCCCGCCAATGTTTGGAGGAGCGGCAGCACACCTACACATGCACACACCTGACGTGCAATACGTCGATGGCGGGGATGTCAAACATTTGCAGCCCGACGAGAACATGATATCAACACAAGCTTGCTGTCTGGCTTCCCATTGTGCCACATTGCTCACGACGGGGTATATGCAGACTTGGTGGAGAGCACCAGAGCACTGTTCAGTGAAGGAGTGCTCTCGTGACACGACACCTCGCTGAATGAACTGCCACAGTCGGACCCTACTCTTAAGCCCAACACCGCGGGCACTGTTCGGCCGGCACCACGTATGTGGAGAATGGGTGCTAATATCTCCATATGGCAATGGGGTATTCTATATAGAGAATATCCCACAGCTAGCATTCACTGCAGTTATCGCAATCTGCTACCCAAGAACCGACCAGGGAAGAGTCCGCTCCAGGCCAGACATTACAGCCTATAACGTCAAACACCTGACTAATACAAACTAGTCGATTGGCACCAATTGCGGGGCGCCAGATATCGATGCTGCCCTACCTGACACTCCACACTGTGAGGCTGATCACATGCAGCGAGGGCCTACCTGACACTCCACACTGAGGCTCATCACATGCAGGGAGGGCCTACCTGACACTCCACACTGTGAGGATCATCACATGCAGGTAGGCCCTGCCTGACACTCCACACTGTGAGGCTCATCACATGCAGGGAGGGCTCTGGCCACCATTGAGATGTCCTACCTGACACTCCACACTGTGAGGCTCATCACATGCAGGGAGGGCCTACCTGACACTCCACACTGTGAGGCTCATCACATGCAGGGAGGGCCTACCTGACACTCCACACTGTGAGGCTCATCACATGCAGGGAGGGCTCTGGCCACCATTGAGATGTCCTACCTGACACTCCACACTGTGAGGCTCATCACATGCAGGGAGGGCCTACCTGACACTCCACACTGTGAGGCTCATCACATGCAGGGAGGGCCTACCTGACACTCCACACTGTGAGGCTCATCACATGCAGGGAGGGCCTACCTGACACTCCACACTGTGAGGCTCATCACATGCAGGGATGGCCTACCTGACCAGTGTTAAAATATTGATTTCTCGTCAGGTGTGAGATGTCGAAACGTGTGCAGCAGGATGTCGAAATCGCCATGGATGTAATGCTATTCAAAATATTGTTCAGTCCTGCAAACCCAGTGGAAACAATTGTGTATATATGACTGTTCCCGTTGGGGACGAGTGGTCTAGGGGTAAGATACTCGTCTCACAATCGAAAGGTTGTGGGTTCGAGTCTCACCTGTCGCTACTCTTCGCCCGCGACTAATCGGCGTGAGAGATTGGCGACGCTACATGACTCAACGGTCGACGTGTCGTAAAACGAATAACGAACCAACCAACTGTTCCCGTTTTGCGTGCTTTGAAAGGTACCTAATTTGGTCATACCGATATCAACGATAACGATACAAACACCTATGCTATAAACATACATTGTAGAACAACGCACATCATGGGTAATCCCTGCACCTTGAATTGCGCTACGGGATGCTCGTTATCACGATCCTGGATCCATTATGGTGAGCAAAAGTATGGTACTTGTAAACTGGATACAGTTAGAAACGAGGCGTAAAAACTTTGCAAACACGCATCAAGAAGCACGATGTAGATGCTCCTTTGAGAAGGATGTTGATTCAGTGTTCAGTAAGTGGTATATTCCACCCCATTTCGCGAATAATTTATCACTGTACCTCACACTCCACACTGTGAGGCTCATCACATGCAGGGAGGGCCTACCTGACACTCCACACTGTGAAGCCCATCACATGCAGGGAGGGCCTACCTGACACTCCACACTGTGAGGCTCATCACATGCAGGGAGGGCTCTGGCCACCATTGAGATGTCCTACCTGATACTCCACACTGTGAGGCTCATCACATGCAGGGAGGGCTCTGGCCACCATTGAGATGTCCTACCTGACACTCCACACTGTGAGACTCATCACATGCAGGGAGGGCCTACCTGACACTCCACACTGTGAAGCCCATCACATGCAGGGAGGGCCTACCTGACACTCCACACTGTGAAGCCCATCACATGCAGAGAGGGCTCTGGCCACCATTGAGATGTCCTACCTGACACTCCACACTGTGAGACTCATCACATGCAGGGAGGGCCTACCTGACACTCCACACTGTGAAGCCCATCACATGCAGGCCTACCTGACACTCCACACTGTGAAGCCCATCACATGCAGGGAGGGCCTACCTGACACTCCACACTGTGAAGCCCATCACATGCAGGGAGGGCCTACCTGACACTCCACACTGTGAAGCCCATCACATGCAGGGAGGGCCTACCTGACACTCCACACTGTGAGGCTCATCACATGCAGGGAGGGCCTACCTGACACTCCACACTGTGAGGCTCATCACATGCAGGGAGGGCTCTGGCCACCATTGGTTGGTTATTGGTTTTACGACACGTCGACCGTTGAGTCATGTAGCGTCGCCAATCTCTCACGCCGATTGGTCGCGGGCGAAGAGTAGCGACAGGTGAGACTCGAACCCACAACCTTTCGATTGTGAGACGAGCATCTTACCCCTAGACCACTCGTCCCCTCTGGCCACCATTGAGATGCCCTACCTGACACTCCACACTGGGAGGCTCACCACATGCAAGGAGGGCCTACCTGACACTCCACACTGTGAAGCCCATCACATGCAGGGAGGGCCTACCTGACACTCCACACTGGGGGGCCCATCACATGCAGGGAGGGCCTACCTGACACTCCACACTGTGAAGCCCATCACATGCAGGGAGGGCCTACCTGACACTCCACACTGTGAAGCCCATCACATGCAGGGAGGGCCTACCTGACACTCCACACTGTGAAGCCCATCACATGCAGGGAGGGCCTATCTGACACTCCACACTGTGAAGCCCATCACATGCAGGAAGGGCCTACCTGACACTCCACACTGTGAGGCTCATCACATGCAGGGAGGGCCTACCTGACACTCCACACTGTGAAGCCTATCACATGCAGGGAGGGCTCTGGCCGGCACTGCAGTGTTAAAATAATGATTTGTCGTTAGGTGTGAGATGTCGAAACAAGGACAGCAGGATGTCGAAATCGACATTGAAATAACGTTATTAAAAGTTTGTTAAGCTCTGCAATCATAGTTTTGAGACAATTGCTTACATATTACTGTTCCCGCTTCGTGTTTTTTTAGAGGTATCTAATTTGGGGACACGGACATCAACGATATCGATACAAACACCTATGCTACAAACTGGTATTGTATAACATAGCACATCACAGGTAATCCCTTTACCTAGAATTACGGTATGGGATGTTCGGTATCACGATCCAGGATCCGTTACGGTGAGCATAAGCATGATACTTGCAAACGGGATACAGTTGAGAAATGAAGGGAAACGAGGAATGAAGACTTCATAAACATGCACCAAAAACACGATGTCGATACTTCTTTGGGAGGAATGTCGATTCAGTGTACAATAAGTGGTATATTCCACCATATTTTGCGAATAATTTATCACTGCGGCACTAAGACAGACATGCAATGAATTGCATACTATAAAATGGACATATGGCTGTCATTACGCCATGTACAACGATCCAACAAATGGCAACAAGACATATCAAAGCTTTTGATCAAAAGATAGGAACTTGATAAGTTCTTGGGATTTACGGCGCATTGACCGCATTAGCCATGCAGCACTTGATGAGCTCTTACGTCACATCAACTTAATTATTGAACAAATCAGTACTCAGCACAATACCACAACAAAGCATCTGAGCCTGCAACGGGAGATTCTGCACCTTTGGGAGGAAGGTGGCCCTTACCTTGAGGAGATCCCTGAAGTATGGACAGCAGGCCGACAGCATCATTCTGTGTGCCTTCACCCACTGACCCCCACAGCACAGTGTGATGTCCACCAGCTCCTTACCTTGAGGAGATCCCTGAAGTACGGACTGCAGGCCGACAGCATCATCCTGTGTGCCTTCACCCGCTGACCCTCACAGCACAGTGTGATGTCCACCAGCTCCTCATCTTGCCGCAGGTGGTCGAACAGTGACGTCACACTGCTCTGGAAGCCATCCCACTTGAGACAGAAATTTTGCCTGTCCATGATCTGTGAAGGACTGCCAATGTTAACTGTGTTGAATTATATATCAGGAATACTAATTTCTTCCAAAACTATGCAATCTGCAGTGTATGCTAGATTATTAGTATTATCACGGATAATAGTAAACGGATCGGAAACTATCGGGCGGCACTTTGATGTTTGCGACCACCGACCGATAATGGCGACATCTATCGGAGGATCGGAGAACTAATCCTGACTAGGAGATACGAAGGACACCCCATCGAAAAAGCTTGACGGGATGGGGAAATATAGCCGTATCGACTTGCTACCACGCGTCGTTTGAAAACAAACAAAAAACTGCGCCTTCGGCGCCAGCCGGGGACGCATTCTCCAGTAGCAGCGATTCTTTGGGCCGACGTATAGAACCATGAAACTCGTGACCAACTAACCTGTGGCGACTGAGGGAAGTGGAGTGTCAGTGTAGCCGGCAGAAAACAAGGGA
Organism: Ashinkailepas kermadecensis; assembly: GCA_034440615.1. Lineage (NCBI taxonomy): Eukaryota > Metazoa > Arthropoda > Thecostraca > Neolepadidae > Ashinkailepas > Ashinkailepas kermadecensis. The sequence goes on from JAOTOM010003273.1 coordinate 128,352, forward strand.
GAGCACCTACCCCCTCCAACCGTATATGCCTGGGACTCGTCTGGGGCAGGTCAATTTCATTCCGATGCCCCCCCCAGGGCTGCGATTGGCCAAAGACCGATTGGCTGATTGGCCTTGGCATTTCCCCCCTGAGGTATCATCTTTGACAAACGAGGGGGCCCCGAGCAGGCATAGGCGCACATGATGAACATTGATTGGGCCGAGGGGCCCTGGAAAGCCACTGGAGCTCTCCGAGGCACTGCCAGGAGTCCCTGCACGACCCCCTTGCAGCTGCCACGTCTCCCATGTTAACCCTCGCACGGCCGGGTGGGTGGGAAGATACCTACCCCCCCCCCCCCAATGACGTTTCGTACCATAGCCAAAAAACGGTTCGCACTAGAGCTCTGATATTTACAGTGCCTCATGCTACATCAATTTGACACATGGTCCAAAATTATCAGGTGAAGGTCATGTCAGGTAAGTGACCTTGAATGCCCTGGCTCCCGGGGATCTATTCATCCATCAGGAGCCATTCTTGCGTGCGACATTCCCAGTCATCGACAAACTTGTCTAGCTTTTAGGGGAATAATGCAGCTGAGACAGGCCTCGCGATTTCTCGCAAATATCGCCAACTCTCGGAACTCTCCTTAGCTCTTAGGTGGCTCTGTTCGTCCCTGTGTTCCTCCCAGGCCTCAGGAGCATCACAGTCCGGTTTGCTCTGGCTCTGAGGGGACCTCCCTAGTCCTCGACAGTCTCTCGGGCTGGAAATGGCATTCTAGCTTTGAAACTGGCTCTCAGTATTCCTCACAACCATCGCTAGCCCTTAGGGACTCTCTTTATATCTCAGGGGGCCTGCTCGTCACATAGGGACCCCTTCCAACTCTTGGGCATCCCAGTTCAGTCCTCTCTAGAGCTCAGTTACCATTTCCAATTGTTAGGGGTCCTCTCAAGCTGTTAGGGGCCTTTCCCTGTCCGTGACAGTCTTTCTAGCTTCAAGGGTGTCAGTCTAGCTGTAGTGAGTCTTTCTAGCTCTGACATTGGCCCTCAGCATTCCTCACAATCATCGTTAGACAAAAGGCTTAGCTCTCAGGGAGCTCTGTTAGCCCTTAAGCCCTTAAGGGCCCTTTGAAGCTGCTAGGGACCCTTCCTAGATATCGATAGCTCTTGTGGTTTCAAGAACATTCCAGCTCTGAGGGTGGCCCTCGGTATTCCTCACCTCAGTTGCCAGCCAACATGGAATTTTTTAGCTCTCAGGGGGACTTCGGTCATACATAAGGGGCCGGTCTCAACACCAGAAGAACCACAGTCCAGTCCTGTCTGCCCTCATGAGGTCCTCTGTATCATGCAGGGCCCTCTCCTGCTTGTAGGGGCCCAACACAGTTCTCAATAGTCCTGTATAGCTCTCAACTTGGGGAATTTCAGATCTGAGATGAAGCAAATAGATGTATCATGAGCATGTGCCTAAAACAGGTGATGGAAGATTATATGTTGCATGGCAAAAATGCAAATATATAATTACCTACAAACCAAATGAACACAGACAGAAAGAAACATGTAATGTGTGCAAGGATAGCAATAGCATTTAACATTTGTACCACATAATTATTTTTCTTACTAAATAATTATGACAAACCTGCATGACTTTTGAATACATGGCACATATCACCAACCCAAAACCTTGGTAACCTTGCAAAATATTGAGCCATGTACCTTAGGTAAAGATTGCAATATTTTGTGTCAGACAAGTCCTACTTCAGACTGCTCCTCAGCCTCAAATCGAACATCCTCCAGCCAAAATCCTTAGTTTCAGAGCTGCACATGAAGGTGACAATGGGTACATTTACGGCGCTCCTTGATCAATGCTTCAAGCCAAACAAAGCTCAAACAGACTAAATACCACTGATTCAGATTTTCTCGTGATTTAGAGTAAATAACTGGGCAGCAATGGAGAATTACATGTTTCACTTGATCCAAAACGCATAAGTTACTTCCAAAAACACACAACGCGCCATAAACGTAGTACACCACACCATATGTTTAAATGTCCCCTGAAACAAAGAAATGGAGGCAAAGATATTTTAATTAATTCCTTACTGCCTCAGGGCTTCATGCAGCAGGATCACAGTTCCCTAGCTTCTCCAAAAAGCAGAAATTGGCTGAAACTAAACGACGCGTTACTCTCCAACACGGGAATGTGCCGCTGGAATCAAACAATATCCTAGCCAGGATTAGCTTCGGCCTCCCACCGCAAGGTGGCAATAGCCCGTCCTTGGTCGCGATTCCAGGGCGTTTCCTATCCATCTACTATTATCCGTGGTATTATGCACACAAGATGCATGGATATTTGCTTTTTCAGTACATTTTGCACTTCATCCACCAAAAAATGTAAGATTGTTTGGAATATCACCACAGAATAAATGTTTGTCAGAGTTCTGTCAATGAACGTCTACCAAGAAATATCATTGGAGACCCCTGTATATGATCCCTGACTCCACCATTGCCTTCGCTCGAGGCAGGGCAGGTGATGTAACTACTTGGCTACAACATCACAAAGTAAATTAATGTTCAGCAAAACAAAAACATAATGTAGCATAAATCTAAATGTAGCTTATCATGTCACACTTCCTACCAAAGTAAGCATTCACATTAGTATCACATTTCATCTAGAAGTGTGAGATCAAAAAGGTGTTTTGCTACACATGAAAGAAAAAGAAATTATCACCAAGGGGAAACATCTGGATTTGCATTGGTGTTACTCATTACCTTTCCTCTTTAAAAACAAATATTCAGCTTGAAGGCTGACTATTTTCTTGTACTTGACATTGACATGAGTCATGGTGGTGGTGGAGTGGAGTTGTGACCTTGACCATTGCAGAGTTAAAATAATGGTTTTCCGTAAGGTGAGATGTCAAAATAAGCACAGTAGGATGTCGAAATTTGCCGTGGAATTAGTGTCATTTAAGATGCTTTTGAAATCTTTGGAACTGAAATTTGAGTCAATGATGTAGGCACTTATGACTGCACCTTTATTATTTATTTTGATATTCATAATTTAGGAACTTCTTGGATAAGGATGTTGATCGAGCATTCAAAAAGTGGTGTGGTGTATCTTTCAGTTTGCATATCACCATGGTGTTTATAAAGTTTTTTCCCATTAACTGTGCAGAGATCAAAATTGCTTGGGGAATAGTGAAAGGTTGAGATTAGAATACAGCATAATCACTGCAGGATGAAAAAACCTGAGATGTGGATTTCGCCTCAGTCATCTGCATTTTACATTATTTATCAGCTACACTTAACATAACATATATTCATCCCCACACTTTGTAAGACAAGGATGAAGGAACAGCCTTCCATTAACTGCCAATTTCCAGGTCACATGGTTAACTGTTCTACACTGCATCGCCAAGACTGAAGCACGAAACCACAGTTTTCACGATCGAAGTCTAATTGACTGCAGTGTGACCCTGGTGGTGACTGACTGCAGTGTGGAAGATCCCAGTGGTGACTGACTGCAGTGTGGAAGACCCTGGTGGTGACTGACTGCAGTGTGGAAGACACTGGTGGCGATGATGGGGCGAGACTGACTGCAGTGTGGAAGATCCCAGTGGTGACTGACTGCAGTGTGGAAGATCTCAGTGGTGACTGACTGCAGTGTGGAAGACACTGGTGGCGATGATGGGGCGATACTGACTGCAGTGTGGAAGACCCCAGTGGTGACTGACTGCAGTGTGGAAGACCCCAGTGGTGACTGACTGCAGTGTGGAAGACACTGGTGGTGACTGACTGCAGTGTGGAAGACACTGGTGGCGATGATGGGGCGAGACTGACTGCAGTGTGGAAGATCCCAGTGGTGACTGACTGCAGTGTGGAAGACCCCAGTGGTGACTGACTGCAGTGTGGAAGACCCTGGTGGTGACTGACTGCAGTGTGGAAGACACTGGTGGCGATGATGGGGCGAGACTGACTGCAGTGTGGAAGATCCCAGTGGTGACTGACCGCAGTGTGGAAGATCCCAGTGGTGACTGACTGCAGTGTGGAAGACCCCAGTGGTGACTGACTGCAGTGTGGAAGACCCCAGTGGTGACTGACTGCAGTGTGGAAGACACTGGTGGTGACTGACTGCAGTGTGGAAGACCCCAGTGGTGACTGACTGCAGTGTGGAAGACCCCAGTGGTGACTGACTGCAGTGTGGAAGACCCTGGTGGTGACTGACTGCAGTGTGGAAGACACTGGTGGCGATGATGGGGCGAGACTGACTGCAGTGTGGAAGATCCCAGTGGTGACTGACCGCAGTGTGGAAGATCCCAGTGGTGACTGACTGCAGTGTGGAAGATCCCAGTGGTGACTGACTGCAGTGTGGAAGACCCCAGTGGTGACTGACTGCAGTGTGGAAGACCCCAGTGGTGACTGACTGCAGTGTGGAAGATCCCAGTGGCAACCGACTTCATTGTGGAAGATCCCAGTGGTGACTGACTGCAGTGTGGAAGACACTGGTGGCGATGATGGGGCGAGACTGACTGCAGTGTGGAAGATCCCAGTGGCAACCGACTTCATTGTGGAAGATCCCAGTGGTGACTGACTGCAGTGTGGAAGACCCCAGTGGTGACTGACTGCAGTGTGGAAGATCCCAGTGGAGACTGACTGCAGTGTGGAAGACCCCAGTGGTGACTGGCTGCAGTGTGGAAGACACTGGTGGCGATGATGGGGCGAGACTGACTGCAGTGTGGAAGATCCCAGTGGCAACCGACTTCATTGTGGAAGATCCCAGTGGTGACTGACTGCAGTGTGGAAGACCCCAGTGGTGACTGACTGCAGTGTGGAAGATCCCAGTGGTGACTGACTGCAGTGTGGAAGACCCCAGTGGTGACTGACTGCAGTGTGGAAGATCCCAGTTGGGACTGACTGCAGTGTGGAAGATCCCAGTGGTGACTGATTGCAGTGTGGAAGACCCCACTGGCAACTGACTGCAATGTGGAAGACTCCAGTGGTGACTGACTGCAGTGTGCAGGGCCCTTGGGGGGGGCTTTTGGGCGCATCAACTGCATTGGTCATTTAGCTGTGCAGAACCCTGGTGGCAATGATGGGGCAAGACTGACTGCAGTGTGGAGGACCCCGGTAGTGACGATGGGGCAAGACTGACTGCAGTTTGGAAGACCCCAGTGGCAACAACAGGGCAATACTGACTGCAGTGTGGAAGACCCCAGTGGCGATGACAGGGTGAGACTGACTGTAGTGTGGAAGGCCCCAGTGGCGACTAGTAGTGCATATTTTACGGGCAAAGAAGGCATGGTGCCTACTGGTAAAGTCCTAATCAAGGGTATGGCTTCCCATCCCCTTGTGGATGCCTAGACTGGACATATGCAACTGTTTGAGTCTGGCCGGCTACCTATGGAATTAACCAAATTACCAATATTGTTGTAGGAACTAAATCAGTCAGAAGCCTGCCTGTGAACTAACATTTTCTTTTATAAATCACACCCCATACTTAGTCAGCTATGGGAAGTTTTGGAACATTTATGTTCTAAACATACTATACTAGATAAGCATGCAGAATTTATATGAGCCAGCCTTGGCCCCATGTGGGAGAACAGCAAATGTTGGGTAAGGCAGACTACTATTTCATGAATATGTCACTGCTCAATGGAAAGTATCAGAATGGAGGCATGAAGCATACCATCTTAAAAGCTGATTATGAGCACATTATGAACATATTAATTGTATGCATGCATAGCAATTTATTTTTAACATACATTTGTCAAATTATGTCCCTGTATTGATTGATAGTCACATGCCTAAGCTATTAATATAACACTAGAGTCAAGTGATATGCCTAGACATTCATGTTTCATCAATTCATAAAATTTCCCTAGCCCAGGTAGATGAACCCTGTCACTCTCATTAAGCCTCTACACATTGACTTCATCTCAATGGGACAGTCCCAGTTGAAGAGCCAAACCAGAGCTGAGCAGGTGATACTGCTCTTTTTTAAAGCAATGCTTATTTTTCAATCTTGGTTCTACTACCGTGCAATTTGCTCACCCCAGCTATCCTGGATAGCAGCAATATTCTGCCAGGGTACCCCAGAGCACCTTCTCAGAACTACCATCATTTGCCAGTATTGCTGGTGTCAGCCAATTAGATTATAAAATGTTCCGACTATAACAAAAAGAAAACAGCATGTGAACAGCAGCATCTGGCAGTGTTGGCCATATTGGTGGTGCATCCTGAATATCACTCAAAACTCTTGTTATTCTGGAACAAGGTGAAATATACTGCTCACATGTGATATGCTCACTGACATTGACATCTATATGAGGTACAGATATATATGATACATGAGATTATTGTCCCTACTGCTTATCTATTATGTGTTTCTGCTGCATTAGTTGTCATATAAACATCAGAGGGATGACCCTCATCACCAGGCTAACCCTCATCAGCAGGCTAACCATCCACAGCAGGATAACCCTCATCACCAGCAGGCTAACCCTCATCAGCAGGCTAACCCTCACCAGCAGGATAGCCCTCATCAGCAGGCTAACCGTCACCAGCAGGATTAGCCCTCATCAGCAGGCTAACCATCCCCAGCAGGATAACACTCTTGCACAGGCTAACCCTCATCACCAGGATAATCCTCATCAGCAGGCTAACCCCCATCAGCAGGATAACCCTCACCAGCAGGATAATCCACATCAGCAGGTCACTCTGCATGGTTCAATGCAGCCTTTTTATGTGTTCTGGTGCTCATCTTCTCCTAATAGCAAGTATTCCCTAGAATGTGTTTAGACAAATGTCCATAACTGGAAGTGAATTACATACTTAACATAATTTTGAATTCCCATCTGCTTTTCTCATAGCCTCAGCATAACAATCAAGCAAAGCACATCCAAGAAGGAAATGATGCCCATATTATCCATCCAAATTCATTACATTTCTTTTGCAGCTTTTTCTTTCAATATTCTGCTCAAGGATAAGTTTATTTTCCAATAAACATGCATAAATGTGCAACTGATTCAGTCATTATATTTTCATATGGAAGATTTTCCCACATTATATATGTTACAACCATGGTCAAGAAGGTGAACGAGGCATCATCACCAGATGAATAGAAGCTATGCATATCTGAATCAATGCAAACAGGGTTGGATGTGTGGTTTGTAATCTTGGATGTGGAGAATGAGATTTGTCTTCCAATCTACCAAATCAGAATCTCAGCTTACACTTTCCAGTTAATATTGAACACATTATCACAGAACAGTTAATTGTTAAACAGCACTAGTCAACCCCTAAATGAGAAAAATGAGAGGATAATTTTTGGAGACAATGATGTTCTCGATTCACCAAATTCAGAAACAGGGTTTTTTAACCCTGATTCATGATTTCTAGCCCATCATGGACCATGATTGTATAAGCTATTGAAACAGCCGATATCCAATTGCAATACAGTGTGTAACACAACATGATGCCACAAAGCTGGGATAATAAGTTATTCTCTCATGTTCGCCACCAGGTGTCAAGGTGGAAACACGTCGCTGTGGAGCTCCTGCTTTCCAAGATAAGTCGTTGCAGAACCGGGAAGTATACTAGGCTTAACTGTGGATAGGTATTTAGCAATTACTTCTGTGCATATATTTGCATAGTTTTATCTCATAAGTTTCTTTTTTAGCAAGCTGATTATAATATTTATACCTAGAGACGCTGCCCAGCGCCATTTTGTCCATTCTGTCTGTCTTTGTCTAGTGTGTCAGTGTGTTCAGCTATTTATTTCATTTTTGGCAGTTATTCGGCAAGTGATTTCTTCCTTCTTTAAAACCACTGTCAACTTTCTGCACAGTGAATACCTTGTAAGTGCTGCATAGTTAGGTAAGCTGCAGCCTTTAGGATGGTTAATACCAGGATGCAGGCACTAGAGGATGAGGTTAGGGCCCTTAAGACAGAGCTTTCCAAGCTCAAAGCTTCCCTTCCTTCACAGGGCAGGCCAGAATGTAAGGGGCAGTCTGTAGCAGGGGCATCCTACGCCCAGGTGGTAACAGGCCACCAGGTAACTGTAGCTTCCCCTGCTGTGGAGGTGGCAAGGAGATTTGAAGGGATAAGTGTTCCTAGTGAACATAATATTTCTAGTTGTAGCTCACAGGAGGGACAGTGGTTTAAAGTCAGGGGGTGGAGGATTTGGAGGCATGAGCCTAAGCAAGGGGGCAGTGAGTGGCAGGTGGTAGGTGGTAGGAGTGGAAAGCAACCTAGTGAAGCAGCTCAACAGGCAGGAGTAGTAACCTCCAATAGGTTCCAGGCATTGGAGGACTGCCCCCAGGATAGTGATAGCAGCAAGGAGAAGGTGCTAGTCATAGGAGACTCTCGTGTGCGGCATTTAGATAGGGTATTCTGTAAAGGTCGGAGAGGTAGGAGGTGCATCACCAGGCCTGGTGCCAAGGTTAGAGACCTGGTCCAAGTGGTCGCACAGGCCACCAGTGAAAACCAGTTTAGTAGTTATAGTGCAGGTAGGGGTGAACAACATAGGTCCTGCTAGGAGTGAGGAGCTGATGCAGGACTACAGGGCCCTTCTGGCCAACCTGAAGCAAAGCAATAGCAGAGTTATTGTGACAGCTATTCTGCCTAGGGCTGGAGTGTCCCCTGAGTGGAGCTCTAGGGCACTGGCAGCCAATGCCAGAGTAGGTAGGCTTTGCAATGAGTTAGGTTTGACTTTTGTTGACAAGTGGTGCAGGTTTTATGGCTCATCTGACCTCTATCAGAGGGATGGCCTGCACTTCTCCGAGAAGGGGGTGCAAGTGTTAGGCAAAGTATATGAACATGTCCTTCAGGGAAACTAGATAATGGGGTGGGGAGGGAAGAATTGGCATTGCCATCTCGGGGATATACCAATAGTGACAGCATAGGCAATAGAACCTCACAGTCAGCAAATAGGGGTAGCAGTAGATCAAGGGGGCATAGTGGTAGCTCAACCAGAGATGATAGAGCTACTCAACATGAAAAAGCCAAAGAGGGTCATGGAACTTGTGTTCAGTGTATGATGCTTAATGCTCAGAGCATTCGATCCAAATTTGATGAGTTCAAGTGTTATGTTGCTGAGGAGAAACCAGATTTTGTTTGCATTACTGAGGCATGGGTCAGTGAGGGATATTTTGGGGATAACTTGCAGGACTATGAGATCCAGGGATACAATATGTTTGCATGCAATAGGGTCCAGCAGTGAAAGGGGGTGGTGTAATGCTCTATGTGAATAGCTTTTACAGTTCTCAAAAAGTAGCAGATGGGGTAGAAAATGTGTCTGTGGAGTCCATTTGGCTTGATGTTGCTGTGGGAAAAGGCAACAGCAATAAACTGAGGATAGGAGCTTTGTATCGATCAGGAACCTTGCCACATTCTCAGCAACTGGAGCTCGATAAGGTGGTTTGTGAGGAAATCAGTAGAAACTTTCAGAGGAAATGCCTTATTCTTGGTGACTTTAATCTGAAAGGATATGAAAATGTTGGTATTGGCTCCCCATCATGTAAACTGTTTAGGAAATGCCTTGAAGAGGACTTGTTCTTACACCAGTTTGTAACGGAACCAACCAGGCAGGGCTCATTTTTGGACCTTGTCTTCTCAGATTTAAGTGATTTAGTTCAAGACTTGACTGTAGGAGAAACTCTGGGAAGAAGTGACCATAACATAGTGAGATTCAAGGCAATCAAGGTATCAGGGACAATCAAGGATAATTTGGCAAAGATTCCAAATTTTAACAGGGCAGACTTTGACTGCATGAGAGAGACTTTGAGTGCCATAAAATGGGAAGAAGAATTCTTTGATTATGCCTGTGAAATGTGGGAAAAGTTCAAATCCTACTTGAGGGACATTCAGATTAGACATGTCCCCCAAAAGCAAAGGTGCAAAAGAAGGGTAGGAAAGCCAGCATGGCTTACACCAGATGTGATGAAAACAATTCAGGCTAAGAAAGGTGCATATAGAGTATTTAAGGAAGCTTCAAATATCGTAAATCTAAGGTCGTATCAAAAATCTAGAGATACTGTGAAGCAGAAAATCAGAGCAGCAAAGCGAGCAAAAGAATTGGATTTGGCTAGGAACTGTAGTGGGGACAGTAAAGAGTTCTTTATTTTCTACAAGCTAAGTAAAGTTTCAAGCACAATTGGTCCACTGGAAGTAAATGTGACTATATTGAGTGAGGATGGTGAGGTGGTTGAGGAGCTGAGCAAGCAGTTTAAATCAGTGTTTACAGTGGAGGATGTGACTAATCTGCCAACCGATAACCACAGTTCAGTGACAGGTAATCAGATACACGATGTTGATTTCATTGATAGTGATGTTGTTTTAAATTATATCAGAAAAATAAACCCAAACAAGGCAGCAGGACCAGATGGAATTTATGCTAGGGTATTGCAGGAAGCTGAAAAGGAAGTGGCAATCCCACTTAGTATAATATTTTGTAGATCAGTTTCGCAAAATGAAATTCCAACAGATTGAAAAGGGCAAATGTAGTTCCTATTTTCAAGAAAGGAGAAAGAGGGAAAGTTGAAAACTATAGGCCAGTAAGCCTCACATCCCTAGTCTGCAAGGTACTCAAATCAATTATCAAGGATAGAATAGTTAGTTTTCTGGAAGGAAACAGATTGATTCAAGATACTCAACATGGGTTTAGAAAAGGGCGATCGTGTCTCACAAATCTCTTGGACTTTTTTGAATTTTGCTACAGAACAATTTGATCAGGGAAATCAGGTTGATGTAGCATATCTTGACTTTAGTAAGGCCTTTGACAAGGTACCCCATAGATGGTTAATGATGCAGCTTCAGGTCTATGGTATTGCAGGTAGCATCCTAAAATGGATAGAGTTGTGGCTTTCAGATAGACAGCAGAGAGTGATGCTAAATGGTACAAAGTCATCATGGCAAAATGTTCTTACTGGAGTCCCCCATGGGTCGGTACTGGGGCCACTATTGTTCATTATATATGTGAATAGCATTGAATGTGGCCTTAGCAGTAAGGTTTTGAAATTTGCTGATGATTTGAAGATCTTTAGGGCAATAACAGGGCACAATGAGCAGGTTTTGCTGCAGAAAGACTTAGGCGAGCTAGTGAAGTGGTCCGAAAAATGGCAAATGAAGTTTAATTTTGATAAGTGCAAAGTCATGCATGTAGGTAGGCAGCATATGAAGGCTCCATACTTGATGGGTGGCCAAGTACTATCTGCGACTCAGCAGGAGAAGGACTTAGGTGTTATTTTGAACACAAAATTGGGGGGCATCAGAACAGACCAAAGAAGCCAGGAAGAAGGCAATAAGAATGCTTGGGGCAATACAGAGGAATGTGTCATACAAAAGTGAGGAGGTCATCAGGAAGCTTTACTGTGCATATGTTAGGCCACATTTGGAATACTGTGTACAAGCTTGGTCCCATAGTTATGAGAAAGATTGTTGGCTTTTAGAGAGAGTACAAAAGAGGGCAACAAAAATGGTTAATGGTATAGGCAACCTGGCATATGAGGAAAGACTGAAGAAATTGAATATGTTTTCACTTAGATATAGAAGGCTGAGAGGAGATCTCATCGAGGTTTTTAAATTTGTTCATGGTCAGGAACAGGGATATCTCAGGGAAATGTTTGAATTTAACAGAAATGATGCAATTAGAGGTCATCAATTCAAAATTAAAGTTAATCACAGCAGGACAAGGTTAAGACAGTCTTTCTTCACCAACAGGGTAGTAGAACACTGGAACCAGCTGCCAGGAACCATTGTCAGTAGCAACACACTGACCATCTTTAAAACTGGCATAGACAATCATTATCAGACTAGGGGGATTGTTTTTCTGCATTCCAGGGAGGGTTGATCAACAGGGAGGTTGGGGTTGGGAGGAGTTTGTAATTGTTGAGTGTGTTATGCAATAGCAAGTGAGTCTCTTATTAAGTCTAAACGCTTTATAACTTTATATAGGGTGTACCTAGCAGTGGATTCAGCACCTTCCTTCGGGATGTGATGCTGATAAGATTGTCTATGGTGGCACGATGGGTATGATGGGAGGAGCTTGTGATTGTTGAGGGTGTTATACGGTAGCAAGTGAGTGGTGCTAGGTAGCCTGGGATATATAGCTTCCTAGGAACTTTGGATAAAGGATTGATTGGGGTGGGAGTATGTACATTTATAGTACCTTTTCTAGATAGGCTTAACCCAGATGGGCCCCTGTGGCTCTTATTAAGCCTTAATACTTTATGACTTCATGACTTTTATGACTTTTATATGAATTTGAAATATGCAACTTGAAGTGCCTAGCTTAGGTAGGTAGGTAGATACCTACCTGCAAAGGGCTGTATTTGTGCTTTGTAATCCTGGATTGAGGTAGAGAGGAAAATTTGGGGATGCTGAAATACAGAGCATTTTTCTTCAAATTTATGACATCAGAATATTAGTTTGAACTTTCCTGTACATCTTGAGCACCTTATCACAGAGCAGTTTGTTGTATGCATTATTCAACCTTCAAGTTAGAAAATCTGAGGATAATTTTCAAGATATAACATTCTAGATATTAAACATCCTGGAATCCTATTTGTCAACACTGCAGGTAAGTAGGGAAGATGGGGGAGGGGCTCTAATCACTTAAGGCATCAGGCAAGAAATAGCTCTACTGCTGCTTCTATATGGCTCAACCAGTAATTGTACTGTGTTTACTGAACACAAAAATGAACAAGCTATCCATATTCAAAAAGATTCTTTCAATGCAAATCCTCTAACCACTTGCAAAAGCAACTTTTAAAACAGATGATTATTTTGTAGTCCTGTGCCGTATTCTGAACATGAAAATGTTGTTGTGCAGGATTACCTCACTGTAGCTGTTGTGGTACAAGCTATTAGTAGCAACTAAAAAATGCTGGTGTACCTAATTGCCCCAAAAAATAATCAGTCACTTCCTTATGGTTTCCTTAAGCCAACTGCTCTTAGCAAACCTAAACTGGTGATTATGAACTTTGCTAGCTCCATACACAAAGAATCTGTAGAATTTGGCAATCAGACCTTCATATTTTGGTAGACAGGTCGATAATTTATGAATACCACCATCTTTTTGTTATTTATTGTTATGCACTGAACATAATGTGGGAGACATCCAAAGGTACCTGTTCGGGAAACAGAACGTGTTTAGATACCCCCCACCCCCTCTCCCCCCCACATACCTGGCGAGCTACCTACCTACATCTATTGACTTTGATCTTGAGCACATGCAGGCATTCCAGCCTCAAATCATCCATACCATGATATTGGTAGGACATGCAATGTAGGTAGAACTTGGATAACTGACTAAACTGATCATAAATGCATACATATATGTTATCCGATGGATACCTTATCGCAGGGGTCGATGATCCCTAAAAGCCTTCTACAGTCTCCAAAATCACAGCGAGACCCATCCCTGACCCGGAGTAAAACCCGAATCAGCCATCAAAACAAGGCTAATTTGCGCGACGCCTTTAAATATTGGTCGGCAATCGGTGACGTCACATCGGCTGGACAATTTGGCTATCCCATTGGCAGTCCAGCCAAACTGCCGCATTTTCCACACGGCATCTTTCTACTTAAATATTACCATAATGTGACAAAATCGGGTTAATGGAAGTAATGAAGTATCTTCTACATGGACACCAGTCGTATTGCTCCCTAAAGCCGTAATATTTGATTAAAACCCACGTTGGCATTTTCCTGTCGAGCCCCGCGCGCATCGCGTGGACCGAGTATCGAGCAGTATGACGAGTCAGGACACCGCACAGATCACGACTAGTAAGGAAGGGTAGGAGCAAATGGCAGACAACTGCCGCAACATATTTCCTCTATCACTAGGTGGTGCCTGCCCCACACCAGTTGTATATACCAAAGGGGGAGGAAAAGGGGGAAATTCGCTTCTCCTACGACAGGTGGCGGACCCTAGGTTTTGAGTCTCAGTATCCGGAATTTGAGAAGAGGCAGCAACTGATTATGCTTTGGCGTCACTAAATTGCGTCAGAATCACCACAGGAGAGCTAGTACAATTTGTATATTAAAATGTGTTAATTTTTTTACATGAAAGTGGCAGGAAAGCATGATCAATACATGTCACCAACTCCATAATGTGGCAAATGTCTATTAGTTTCCGTTAATGTAGGGTATCCATTTTTGTTATCCACTAGAGTCAAAGAACAGGCATTCAAGAAACCAAAATTATGCTAGCTCTGAAGTGAATCTCAAATCATATAAAATAGCCAGAAATAAAGTTAGGTGTGATAGGGCATCTAAAAGACTGGCTGAAATCAAATTAGCGCAGGAATGTTCAGCAGGTAATGCTAGAGATTCTTTACCTGGTTCGCCGCCAGGTGTCAAGGTGGAAACACGTCGGTGTGGAGCTCCTGCTTTCCAGATAAGTTGTTGCAGAACCGGACAGTATCCTAGGCTTAACTGTGGATAGGTATTTAGCAATTACTTCTGTGCATATATTTGCATAGTTTTAGCTCATAAGTTTCTTTTTTAGCAAGCAGATTATAATATTTACACCAAGAGACGCTGCCCAGCGCCATTTTGTCCATTCTGTCTGTCTTTGTCTAGTGTGTCTAGTGTGTCTTTGTCTAGTGTTTTCAGCTATTTATTTCATTTTTGGCAGTTATTCAGCGAGTGATTTCTTCTTTCTTTAAAACCACAGTCAACTTTCTGCACAGTGATTACCTTGTAAGTGCTGCATAGTTAGGAACTAGCATAGACCTAAGCTTTGTCGGTTATTTCGCTCTGCTCTGTTATTTGGTAAATCATTTTGCAGCAAGTTACTTTTCAATCGCAATCTAGGAATAAGCTGCAGCCTTTAGGATGGTTACTACCAGGATGCAGGCACTAGAGGATGAGGTTAGGGCCCTTAAGGCAGAGCTTTCCAAGCTCAAAGCTTCCCTTGCTTCACAGGGCTGGCCAGAAAGGGTAACATGTAAGGGGCAGTCTGTAGCAGGGGCATCCTATGCCCAGGTGGTCACAGGCCACCAGGTAACTGTAGCTTCCCCTGCTGTGGAGGTGGCAGGGAGATCTGAAGAGAGAAGTATTCCTAGTGAACAGAAGATTTCTAGTTGTAGCGCACAGGAGGGGCAGTGGTTTAAAGTCAGGGGGTGGAGGATTTGGAGGAGTGAGCCTAAGCAAGGGGGCAGTGAGTGGCAGGTGGTAGGTGGTAGGAGTGGGAAGCAACCTAGTGAAGCAGCTCAACAGGCAGGAGTAATAACATCCAATAGGTTCCAGGCACTGGAGGACTGCCCGCAGGATAGTGATAGCAGTGATAGCAGCAAGGAGACTGTGCTGGTGGTAGGAGACTCTCGGGTGCGGCATTTAGATAGAGTTTTCTGTAAAGGTAGGAGAGGCAGGAGGTGCATCACCAGGCCTGGTGCCAAGGTTAGAGACCTGGTCCCAGTGGTGGCACAGGCCACCAGTGAGGACCAGTTTAGTACAGTTATAGTGCAGGTAGGAGTGAACAACGTAGGTCCTGCTAGGAGTGAGGAGCTGCTGCAGGACTACAGGGCCCTTCTGGCCACCCTGAAGCAGAGCAAAAGCAGAGTTATTGTGACAGCTATTCTGCCCAGGGCTGAAGTCTCCCCTGAGTGGAGCTCTAGGGCACTGGCAGCCAATGCCAGGGTGGGTAGGCTCTGCAATGAGTTAGGTTTGACCTTTGTTGACAAGTGGTGCAGGTTTTATGGTTCATGGGACCTCTATCAAAGGGATGGCCTGCACTTCTCCGAGAAGGGGGTGCAAGTGTTAAGTAAAGTGTATGAACATGTCCTTCAGGGAAACTAGATAATGGGGTGGGGAGGGAAGAAGTGGCATTACCATCTCATGAATATGCCAATAGTGACAGCATAGGCAATAGAACCTCACAGTCAGCAAATAGGGATGGCAGTAGATCAAGGGGGCAGAGTGGTAGCTCATCCAGAGATGATAGAGCTACTCAGCATGAAAAAAACCAAAGATGGTTATGGAACATTTCTTAAGTGTATGATGCTTAATGCTCAGAGTATTCGATCCAAATTTGACGAGTTCAAGTGTTATGTTGCTGATGAGGAACCAGATTTTGTTTGCATTACTGAGGCATGGGTCAGTGAGGGGTATTTTGGGGATAACTTGCAGGACTATGAGATCCAGGGATACAATATGTTTTCATGCAATAGGGGTCCAGCAGTGAAAGGGGGTGGTGTAATGCTCTATGTGAATAGCTTATTCAGTTCTCAAAAAGTAGCAGATGGGGTAAAAATGTGTCTGTGGAGTCCATTTGGCTTGATGTTTCTGTGGGAAAAGGCAACAGCAATAAACTGAGAATAGGAGCTTTGTACCGATCAGGAACCTTGCCACATTCTCAGCAACTGGAGCTTGATAAGGTGATTTGTGAGGAAATCAGTAGAAACTTTCAGAGGAAATGCCTTATTCTTGGTGACTTTAATCTAAAAGGATATGAAAATGTTGGTGTTGGCTCCCAGCATGTAAACTGTTTAGGAAATGCCTTGAAGAGGACCTGTTCTTACACCAGTTTGTAACAGAACCAACTAGGCAGGGCTCATTCTTGGACCTTGTCTTCTCGGATTTAAGTGATTTAGTTCAAGACTTGACTGTAGGAGAAACTCTGGGAAGAAGTGACCATAACATAGTGAGATTCAAGGCACATGTAGCAGGGACAATCAAGGATAATTTGGCAAAGGTTCCAAATTTTAACAGGGCAGACTTTGACTGCATGAGAGCAGCTTTAAGTGCCATAAAATGGGAAGAAGAATTCTCCGATTTAAATGCCTGTGAAATGTGGGAAAAGTTCAAATCTTACTTGAGGGAAATTCAGATTAGACATGTCCCCCAAAAGCAAAGGCGCAAAAGAAGAGTAGGAAAGCCAGCATGGCTTACACCAGATTTGACAAAAGCAATTAAGGCTAAGAAAGATGCATTTAGAGTATTTAAGGAAGCTTCAAATATAGTAAATCTAAGGTTGTATCAAAAAGCTAGAGACGCTGTGAAACAGAAAACCAGAGCAGCAAAGCGAGCAAAAGAATTGGATTTGGCTAGAACTGTAATGGGGACAGTAAAAAGTTCTTTAGTTTCTACAAGCTAAGTAAAGTTTCAAGCACAATTGGTCCACTGAAGTAAATGGGATTATATTGAGGGAGGATAGTGAGATGGCTGAGGAATTGAGCAAGCAGTTTAAATCAGTGTTTACATTGGAGGA